>JANPWX010000326.1:1419460-1525975 GCA_024734555.1 Trochalopteron elliotii | reverse complement strand
CAGGGGCGCGGGGCTGCCGGTGGGATCCGATACAGAGCCCGGCCCGGCCCTGCCCGACACCTGCCCTGCCTGTGGGTCCCGGGGGAAGGCGGTACCTCCCCCTTCCCCCGGCTCGGCTCCCGCTGTCCTTGACCTTTGGGATGGCCGGAGCCGCCCTGGTCGGTCCTGCCCCTCCCAGCTCACCCTGTGCTCACAGAGAGAGGGGCTGCGCTCCTCTGTAGCTAAGCCACGGTAAACCCTTTTCTCCCCCTGTATTAAATAGAAGGACCGCGGCTATTTAAGGCCCCAGAGTGATGGATTTGGCAGGTTCTGGCTCAGGTGCAGAGCTGCCGGGTATTAAGCACAATGTGCATTTGATCCGCGTGTGTGTGCGAAGGCGTTTTGAGCCCTTAAGGACGCCCCGGGGAGGGTTTGGTTACCCGGTGTCTGCAGACACTGAATTCATCTCAGCCCCGGGGGAGCTGCGCTGTGGCCGGGCGGGACCTTCCCTCCGCCTCTCCAGCACAGCTGATCCAGGGTTTGCCGTGTTTGCAGGGGGAAAAAGCCGCTCACCAGCCACTGTTCTCCTGGAATAAGGAGGAAGGAATGCTTCAGCCACTGCAGCGAAGGAGCGATACCAAGTTTGAAAGGTAAATGTGGTTTCAAAGTAAATACGGGAATATGGCTTTGTACGTTGCAGCACAGCAAGGAGGAAGTGGAGGGTTGGTTTCACTATTGGCAGAAATAGTTGCTGGAATGAAAAGAACATAAAACAAGTTTGAGTGACTGAATGGGGCACTGTCCTTGGGGTTCATCAGAGAAACTGAAATATAAAAAATTATATGGGTAAGCTACTGGTTATGTGTTGTAGCCTATTAGTGCAATTTCTGAAGTATAGCTTGGTTTTTAAAATCTGCTTTAATGTACAGTAAAATGTGATCTTTACAACCTGTTATCACAAGTTTTATTGCCAATAATTTCTTTGCTTAAGTGTGATGCCTTGAGAGGCTACCTAGAGCAGAGGCTAGACAGTGATAAAGGAATAAAGTAGGTATTTATTAAAAAGGCCTTCAAAGCATACACCTTGGGCAGTACAAGAGCCAGGCTGAGGCTACACCCAAGATGGACGACAGGTCACACGTTTTCACATTTCTGTAAGTTTTGGTCCATTTACAGATTTGGGTTAATTTCCCAATTACAGCTTCAGTTTATGAAGTCACATCCTCCCAGATTCCTCTCCTCAATTCACTGTTTATGCTTTTTAGGCCTGAAACTACACAAGTGTCCATGATTCTTGGGGTGGAAAAGGATTGTTTTGTCTGACTAAACTGTGAGGAGAATTTGCTAACACTTTATATGAAGTTCAGAGTTCTATACTAATGTGGTACAGAATCTGGAAAATACGAAAGCTGAAACTTAAGGCATCACTCAGAGGATGTTTTTATGTTTATTAAAATGCATATGAATGTCAGGGGGACTTAGAGATTATGTGGAGACAGAAACAAGTTGCTGACAAGTATATGAGAGCTCAGGTGTTTCTGCCTGCAGCACATGAAGTGAAATCAACTCCTGTCAAGTAGAGTTAGGCTGCAGTTCTGTCTGTGCTGCTGATAGTCTAGTCATCTTTTCTGGGAAATGTCTGGGATCCTTGTGATGGGATTTATCCTGAGGGTACACTGCTGGGAGGTGGTGTGAGTATGATCTGTGCTGCAGGTGCACGGATGTGCAACCTGGCGTGACCACAGAGCACTGAAACCTTTTGTAAGATGTGTGAAGTCCTTTCCTGCTTGCACTAGAGCTGTTAAATAGTAACCTGCTAAACAATTGCTTTGCTATAAT
Source organism: Trochalopteron elliotii (assembly GCA_024734555.1). Taxonomy (NCBI): domain Eukaryota; kingdom Metazoa; phylum Chordata; class Aves; order Passeriformes; family Leiothrichidae; genus Trochalopteron; species Trochalopteron elliotii. The sequence continues at coordinate 1,524,157 of JANPWX010000326.1, read as the reverse complement.
GATAATTGCCCTGTCCTATTGTATTTTAAGAGAATCGTTTAAGGAGGTGTTTGACCTCAGGTGTTTGTTCTTTGCCGACTTCTCAAGTTTTTTTCCCACTAGGTGTTTCTGTCACCTCATTTGGTGTGGTTGGTGAAATAATGTTGGTGTTTGGAGAGAGGAGAAATGGGGTTTGGGATAACCCTGAAATGAATCTGTAACTGCTAGAGGACAAATTCACTCCTGCTGTGAGCTACTTGTGCCAACCTCTTTTTCTTCTTACCTTTCTTCTCCCACTTGGAACTATCTGTAGCTCATTTCAACCAAACACAGATTATTGACGAAAAATAGTTGTTTTGAAATTGGAATTTTGATATCTGACCTAACTAGCCAGCTGTGGCTGTAAGGGGCAATCCCAGCTTTTAGTCCTTGTGTTTATGCTCCTGCTGCCATGGATTCATCCAAAGTGGCAGTTTTGTGGCCATGGAATGAGTTAATATTCTCTGTTGGATCAGATGTGTTTCAGGGCAGGATTTCTGATGGATCAGGCTGAACCATGGCTGTAGGACTACAGGGTATGACACAAGGGAGGCAGGAATCTTTATCTGGATTTGGGAGAGGGGAGGAAGGGGGTAGGGTGGCACTTCCTTTAACCTTTGCAGCCTCAGAGAGGAGGTAGTAAGCTCGTGTTGGGTGGGAATGATTATGGGGTTTGATCAATTGCACAGTCTGATTCAGGGCCAGGGAGGAGGTGGAACATGCCAAACGAGATTAGCAAGTCAATTCACTTTTAGGGTAGGGAGGTGACAAGCTGAACCAGGACACTGTAGAAAAAATAGAGGTATGACAAAAATGTGTTAGGGTAAAGGAGCAGACCCTTGATCTTTTGGTGAGATACTCAATTATGTATAGAGGGGGTGATGTTCCTCTATTTCTGGGGAGAAAGCCTATGCAGGTGGTGAAGCTTTCAAGTTGCCAGCTTGGACACAGCAGATCCTATTTGTGGTCACTTAACTGGCTGAGGAGGAGCAGCTTTGATTTCTGTAGTAAGACGGGGCAGTGAAGATGAGAGGAGAGAGTCTCACACCTTTGCCTGCCCTGTGGCAGCCCCTAAAATTCTCAGGTGAACACCAACAGGGCATTTGGCAGTTGTGCTTGCTTACTTTGACTCACCTCCTTGTTGTTCACCAGGAGAGCTCACCCTGAATCCTGCCACCTTCCCATCAGGAGCATGGCAGTGGCTTGTGCTGACATTAAACAGGGCTGCCAGGAGGGTTGTGGGGTCGTTGCAGACCCTGGAGTGTCCCCTGGCATCCTGCTGGGGTGGCTGGGTTTGCACACATGAGTTGTGGTCACACCTTGTGCCTACAGCTCCTTTTGCCTGACTTGGCAGCTGCCAGGTAACAGTGCAGCCAGTTCCTATTGCAGGACCTGGAATTAATTGTGGGGGGGGTTTATTGTCAAGGGGCTTCAGCCCATGCTGGAGCAAACAGAAGGAACCTTCTGAAAAGTTTAAACCAAACCACCACAGACTTACTCTTCCCTGTGTACTGAGGACACACGTGATCCTGCCTTCTCCCTTGTGCTGGTGTAGGGAGCTCCAGTGGTGAAAAAACTTGGTTTTTCCTTTCCCAAGGCTTTCTGACCATGTGGAGCTTTTGTGCAGTGCTGATACTGGGTCAGGGAAATGAGGTGGAAGAGGGAGTGCTGGTCAAGCCTTGCTGGCAGCATTGTTTAGCAGCACCCACTCTCAAGCTGGAGGAGTCTCTCATTCCAGGCTGGAAACACTGAAGCCATTTTTGAACAAATTGCAAGCTCATGAATGTTTCTGATGTGCTCAAACAGATCTTTGTGAGCTGGGGAGTTGCCTGTTTGTAGTCATTCTGGGACAAAAGCAGAGTGTTTTGATGTAAGCTGGCTTTGGGTCAAGCTCTGAGTGCATCTTTCCTTTGTGTCTCCACTGCTTTGTACTGTGCCGACCTCTCAAAATAAATTATAAATGATAAAAGTCAGAGAAGGCTGCAATTTATATAGGCTTAATATTCTGTACTGCATTTTCATGTGAAAAATGAAAAAATTTTCGTTAATTAATGAATTAATGAATTAATTTCAAGTTAATTACTTGCCTCTGAAATGGATAATTGCTGATTCAGATGTTATGATTAGAAAACATCCCAGTAACTCGACCAGACTATTTACTTACCAGCTTCTCTTATTTGAAGACCAGCTGTAAACAAAGGCAGAGTGAAGAATTTGCCATGTCGTGACTGAAGGGTAGAAGGAAAAAAAAAACAACAAACCTTCAAGGAGATCAGCCCAGCAGCAGATATTCCACATTTGTGGAATCCAAAGGCTTTGGGGGATCTTTGCTCCACTTCCAGAAGAACAAATAACTCTGTCACACGTACAGAATTGTGTCACCTGAGGTCTGGGAGCAGCTGTGGTGTAGATGGCTCAGCTTCCTCCTGGCATTCGTTTCATCACTTCATTCTCACGAGATCAGTGGTAAGTCTGGAAGTGTTGGTGGTGATCCTTGCTGTGGCCAGTGTGAGTTTGTATCTGTTGCCTTGCTCAGAATGTTGGGGTTTTTTTCATTGCTTAATGTATACAGGAAGAACATAGAGCCAGTTGTATGATAAATAAATATTGCTGACATTTAAAAAGGGAGATGCTTTGCTGTGAAACCCAGACAAGCCCTTGCTAATCAGGTGTGCTAGAGAATAAAGCTTTTTGTCCTTTTCTATGCAAGGTATGTATTTGAAAGAATAAATTGCATTTTCAAGATGCTATGTGGGAGGAGTGCTCAAGATTAGCTTTCTTTTCTTAGTCAGAAGTGTATTTTCTCCCCAATAATTTGATGGGTGATACAGACTTGTACAGTTATGGTTTTAGTTCTTGTTACTGCAATATTAAAAAAAGTAAAACCCAGCAAAGTCCCCCAGCAAAACCAAACAAAATTCAAATCCTCCTTGCTTTAGGAAAACTGATCCTGGAAGTTTTATGGCATCAGTTCATATGCTTCCTGAGATAAAATACTGAGTCAATTGTTTGTGAGTAACAGAAAAATAACAAATGAAAGGGCAAGCACTTTCCATCTGAGCCATTTTATGACATTTTCACTAGCTGAACAGCAGGAACAAAGTAATTTCAGTTTTATCCCTTGTGAGGATGTTTTCAGTCATGAGGGTGAGTAACTCTGCTCATGGGATGACTCTTTCCTGTGAACATGCCAGAATGATAAAACAAGACCCTGGTCATGTGAAAGTTCATAAGGCAAAAAATTACTGAAAAAGATTAATTAAAAATCAGGGACTGTAGTAGGCAGTGTGATATCAGATATTTGTATGTATATATGTACTTACATTTACAGATGTTAATTTTAAGGTCAAGGCTAGAAGGAGCCAGTAGACACATTTTGGGTGCCTTTAAAAGCACAAATCCACAAAATGCTAAATGCTGTCCTTAAACAACTGAAACTACAGATAGGGAGTAGAATAGATCACATTATTATCTTTGTTTAATGCTTGCAGTGACAGTGAAATAAAGATGCCCTTTTAATTCAGCTGAACTATAGAGAAGGACCCAGGGAACCCTGTGAGGCACAAAGGAGAATTCCTTCCCAATCCCAAAGCTGCTCAATTCTCTTCATGTGCTCCAGTGTCAGTCCCATTGTCCATCTCTGGAAATGACTGATTTCTGTTGTTAGAGGAAGGCAAAAGGGAAGTGAAATCCTAAAAGCAGTAAGAAAAGAAGGAATTATCCAAACTGACAATTAAGAAAGCCATCACTTAGGTCCTGGCAATACCACAAAACCCAACGAGACAGGGAGGTGTGGAATCTATCAGTGTGTTCAGCTGATGTTTAATAATTTTGAGCTGATATTTAATAGCCCCCCAAAGGAGGATTGCACACCAGGCAGGTCAGCTCTGTGGGCTCAGGGCACTTCCACATTGTCCTGCCTGTCCCATGTGCCACCAGACTACCTCCCAAGGCCACATCAGAGCAGATGGGAAGCAGCATGACAGGGAGGGTGGTTCTTCAGGCTGCTGGAGAACACAAAAAAGTTGTCTTCCACTATTCCAGTATTATCAGTGACTCGTGTAATGGTTTTGTATAACTTGGCGCTGAAAGAAAATCTAAATAAAATAATTTTCAGGATTTTTTTTTATTTTATATCATAGGTATAGAGCTTTCATTTTCTCCCTCACTTTCCTGCTGTATGCCAGCTTCCATCTATCCAGGAAACCTATCAGTATAGTGAAGGTAAGAGAGGTGGTGTCCTTGTTTAAACATCCTCCTGCCCCTGTCAGACACGGACGTCGTTGTCCTTTTCATTGTATCCTGTTGTGAAAGTCAGGGTTAAATTTTAACTTGAAATGCCTTCAAGATGAAAGACTGATAAAGCTGGCACACAGTGATGTTTGCTTGATAAACTTCAGTGAGACCACACCTAGAATATTGCATGTAAGTCTGGGTTCTGGGCTGGAAACAGCTGTGCCTACACTTAATTCATGTGAATTAATTTAATTGGAGATATTTGTGATGTTTACATTCTAATGGTTGAGAAAAGTTGCTCCTAAGTGATGAGTTGAGCATTCCACTGGCATTTACAAGTGTTCCCAGTACATTTGAGCATCATAGTCATAGTTGTCTGTACCCTTGTGACTGTTCAGTGAAGCTGATGACACAAATTCTCTGGTTCTGGGTTTGTTACTTTAATTTTCAGTGTTCATAACTTGTCAAACACAAACCAAATCCCCCAGTGCTTCATTGTGTAAAACTGATGAGTAACAGTGGGCAAAGTACTGGATGTTACTGCAGAATTTCAAAGATTTTCACTGTCAGAAGCATCAGCTCACTGTAGAATGTTTTTTCTAACCCTGTCATTACTCCCTCATGTGATGATGTCTTCACCCAGGAAAATACCAAGCAATTAATAAGGGCCAACAATTTTACTGCTTTGGGTAGGTTTGACACAGGTACATTTAAATCTAAAATTGTTAAATTTCTTGCTGTAGGAGAGTTATCAGTCCCCATTTTGCAAGTGAGTTTTCCGTTTTCCTTTTTCCATTTTTATTTCTGTTTCAGGGAGAGCTGCATAAGCATTGTGCAAGTCAAGTTGAGCTTGACTCCTACAAAGAATATGCTGCCCAGCTCCAGCCTGTCAAAAAACCATTTAATGCCTCTCAGTGTGGATGGGAGCCATTTGGTAAGGGTTTGTGGGGGTTTTTTTGGGTTTTTTTGGTTTTGTATTTTTCTTTCCTAATAATGAGCTGATATTCATAATTAGATTATTTGCTTCTAGATTTTTCTTCACATATGCATGGAAGGGGTGTTTTGTTTTCCATGTCCTTACTGATTTCTCCATTCCAGAAAGTGAAGTTGTGACTTACCTTATGATTTTTTTGCTACTTAAAGTCACTTAAACCAGTGATATTATTTTACTTGTCATAGCTAAGAGATGGTTTCAGTAGGTCAGTTTTCAGTCAGAAAATGGGTTTTGTCTTTAGACAAAAACCATGTCTTTAGCATGTCTATTTAGGAAAAAAGGATGAAGAATAAAATCATTATCATTAATCATTATCATTTTCTGCTTGTTTAATTTAGGCAATCTTTTAAGTGAAATTACTTGGTGCTTATCTAAATTGGAACTTTTCAGAGTCCTTATCTGCCTGAAGGAATATTTTTCTCTCCATTTTAATGAAGAAAAAGCAGAGACTTTATTGCAGGAGAGACTTCACAACTTACTGGATAGTTTATGAACCTGGCCTTTCACTTGAACAGAAAAAAAATATTTGCCTACTGAACAATTAAGTTTTAATTTAGTTGTATTTGACTTTAAATGAGACTTTGACTCATTCCTTGACACTTTTATTGCTACCAGAAACATTAGTGAAACAGATTATTCTGTCAGTGTGCCAGTCCACCCCAGTCTGTGCAGTCATACATTCTAATTAGTCTTTAATTAGCAATTTAAAAAAAAGTCCTGCTCTCTTCAAAGATAATTAAAGATCTGAGCTCTGGGGTTTTTGTAGATAAAATCCAGTGTATTGACTCCTGCTGCAGGGTCTGCTGAAAAAATTCAGTGCCCCTGGTGGGATGCACTTAAACCTGGGGAGTGTTTCTTGTCCCTTGAACAAGGGGGGGATTGAGTTTGTTTGTCTGAAATATTGATTGACTTTTTTAATGGGGGCTTTCCAGCCCCAAGGTCCTCCTTTTTCCATGGACATTACTGCCAAGCTGCCCTTTGGAAAGGCACTCTGGACTTGTTCTTTCAGGTGTTTTTCTGGCAAAGCTGGGAGTGACACTGAAGGAAGGAATTTGCTTTCATGTCTGTGACTTCGTGCTCAAAGCCGATAGCAATTGTGGCAATTTATTGCAAATAAATACATAAATTATCTGGGTATGAGCTCAGGTCCCTTGAGAGTTGGTGATTCCATCAGGGTGGAGCTCCTTTGCTCCCTCCATCCTGTCTGCAGTTCCCATTTTGGTGTGATTATGGTTGTTTGCTCTTCAGGGCAGAACTCAGGGTTTTTTTTAAGCAGAACTCCTCTGTGCTTTGTGAAATGAAAGGCAAAAGGATTTACCCATTTGAAAAAAAATTAAACTCTTTGTTTAAAAGCCTCTCTGATTGTGGATTTTTTTTAGCCATTTTGACTGTTAGGACCTCCTGCTTTTGCAACTCATATTACCACTTTTAATCAAGCCTGTTAAATTGGATTTTGGATTTTCTTTTGCCTGAGGCCTTATAAGAAAATGGCACCTTGCTAATGACTGATGTTTCCTCTCTTCCAAAATGCTCTTTTAAATAAGGTAGAGTTTAGGATGAGCCTGCCAATATTTTCATAGTGTGTTAGAGGCAGAAGGGTATTTTTTTGTTAAATAAAACATTGCCAAAACGTTTGTTGAAGTCCAAATGTGCCTCTTGAAAACTGAATGTCAATACACATTCACTGACATTTTTCTTGTTATATGTAAAAATGGTTGGGAAGTAATTAGTACATTTAAAGTGATCATTTGTTTTGAAAATTATTCTTAGATAAGAGCAACTACAAACAGCTACTGGGAGCTCTGGATTACTCATTTTTGTGTGCATATGCAGTTGGAATGTATTTAAGGTAAAACCCCACTCTCTTTACTGTTTATTTATGAGGCTGTGTGACTTCTGTGATATTGTGCTTTCCTACTGCAGAGTTTCTGATGGAGAGTGAGAAATTGATTGCTGAGGGGAAAAAACACCTAACATGATTCTGAGCTCCAGTGGTATCAGTCTCTGATACATAGAAAGCTTTTTTTACCTGCACCAATCTTGACTGCCTTGTGCAGGAATATTTTGTAGATTGAAGTCTAGCCTGTCTTTTTTTCATCTAGGATGTTAATCAATCAGTCAATCAATCTCCAGTCAGTTTCCAAATTGCACTGATTGGGTTAAAAATGATTGTCTTGGCTTTCTTTAGTCAAAGAATGGGAGCAGACACCTCCTAAAAATAATACCAAACCCATCTTAGTGTGCAGTCTTAGCTGCTGTTTGAAGATGCTTCTTTTTATTGACTAAAGCCAGAACCTTCATCACTTGAATTGTTAGCAAGGGAGACAAGTCTCACTTCAAATGGCTGGAGACACATAATTTGGAAAATGACTCTGTAAGTAAATGACTTTGAATGTGCTCCAGATGAGTATCTCCCTGAAAAATGGTTGTGCAGATGTCAGAACTTAGCAATTAATGAATTTGAAATGTTGTGTTGGGTTTTTTTTTCCCCTGTCAAGTGCTAAAAATTGCCCTTTTGCCGCTGCAGAGGCAGCCAGCAGTTACCAGTAGAGTTTCTCCTCAACCAGAATCAAACAACACAAAATATTCTTCATTTGTGCAGGCTTTTTGGGGCGTGATGTCATTTTTTAATTGTGGCTTTTCTCTTTATTTCCTCCCCTATTCCCAGTGGGCTCATCGGAGAGCGGCTGCCCATCCGGTACTACCTGACAGGGGGGATGCTGGCCAGTGGACTCTTCACTGCAATGTTTGGACTGGGTTATTTCTATAATGTGCATAATCTGTGGTTTTACATAATGGCCCAGGTAGGCACAGTGTTAATTCAGACACAGAGTTCCTCTCATGGTGCTCTTCAGGGTAATACTGGGGTTTTTTCACTTGCACACAGTGAAGTGTGAGTGGTTGGGTGGGAGGATGTAAATGCTGGGATATCTTGTTGATGACAGGCAGAGGTGATGGAATGGATAACCCCAGGCTTTATTTTTGGAAAATGGTTTTGTGGTTTTTTTTTTTTAGTGGAAGAACTCTTTGAAAGCAATTTAATGTGTTTCACTCTGTGTCAAATCAGCAATCAAATCTTTGCAAACTTAAATGTTGAGTGAGTTTTAAAACAAGCGTGTTTACTTCTGTCAGTCTGCCAAGACCTGAGTGACACATCCTGGCTTTCTCTGCAGGAAAATTCCATTTACACTGCTAATGATGAGCAATCTCCCACACTGGTGTGGCTGGGAACAAGCAGCTTATGTAACAAGATTCACAGTGGGGGATTTTTCAGAGCTCTGATCAGGTGTCACAAGAATTTTTACCGTTGGCCTGAAATGGAATTTGGGTCAGGACCAGGGTAGGAGTTGGCACTGGGGCCATTTTGGACAGGTCTGCACCTTGCACTGCAGCTTTTTGTGTTGTTGCAGTAACACCTTCACCTCTGGTACCTCTGCATGGCAGTGAGCAAGGTGGCATGCAGAGGTACTAACCTGGGCACAGCACTTCTGTCACCCTGTCACCAATCTCTCCCTGCCCCAGCCCTCTGGGATCAGGTGTTTCCCAGGGTAGGAAATGCCTCCTTCAGGGTTGGGCTGTCTCTGCCCTGTGGGATTGCTCAGTGAGCCCTAAGTATCACTCCAAGGATGGTCTCACACCACCAGCCCCAATGGTTGTTGTTGGGTAGAGTGAGGTTGTTTTTTGTTGCATATTCAGATGTTGTACGTGTGAGGTTTTGTGTTGTGATATTTGTGTTAGGGTGCAGTTGGAAAGAAGGAGTTCCTTAGGAGTAGAGATTAGTTAAAAGTTCTGTGCAGTGTGGAGGCTGAAATAGTTCTTACTTCACCCTGAATATATTAAGTTAAATTCCTCCTCTCAGTTTATTTACAGATGTCTGCTAAGCATTTTAAAGTTATCCAGTCTCCCCTAAAATTGTCTTTTTTTTTCTGCTTTATTTGATTGCAAACATGCTTTGCCATATGCTCGAGTTGAGATAAGTGTTATGCTGCTGCTTGAGTGTGAGGAATTCACTTCTCTGTTCAGCTCAGAGCAGTGTGATTTTTGGTAAACGTGTGACTGAATTACAGTATTCTGTGATTTAAATCATAAACTAATTATAGAGATGTAGGTAGAGGGAAGAAACTCTACAAAACTTCGTAACTTGTTTATTCCTGGGGAAAAAAAATGCTTTCAAAACCCTCCAAACTAAATTTCTAAATTCAAAGCATTTGTGTAGACTTCCTTTTCCCAGTGCAGGAATTGTGCAGGAGCCTGGTTTATGACAGGAAATGTTTATTTTTTTATTTTTTATATGCTTTCAGATAGCTAATGGGTTGGTGCAAACCACTGGCTGGCCAAGTGTGGTGACATGTATTGGCAACTGGTTTGGAAAAGGAAGGTAAATGATACATAACCCAAAGGTTTGGAAGTACAGATCAATACATTCTGGGCTGTGATATTATAGTTTATTTAAATATCTTTCTTAGGCTTCTGTGGGTTTGTTGGGTTTTTTTTGAGAGGAAACAAAGTAGTTAGAATTTTGAGAGGGGCTTCCTTTGTTATGCTGCTTAATTTCTATATGGGTTTGAAACTGTCTCCCTCATGTCAAAACAGTGTTCTGTGGTAGCTCTTTTTCAGATGAATTATTCCAGAATTACACTAGAATAATTCTTGCAAATATAAACAGTCTAAAACTACTCTTAGTAAAGGCTGTTATTATGCCATTTGAATGTGAAATTTCCTGTGTTTTCATCTGTGTTTCGAAACAGTTGTCAGGGCATAACTGTAAAAATACCTTTGTGTAATGTTTTCTTCATAAACTTGAAAATTTAGGAGACAAAATATGGCAACTGATTTAACCTTTCTTTTATCACCTTCTTTAAATCATCTGCTTTTTTTTAATCTTAATTCTGCACAGAGATCACTCATGATGTTTATTTTGTCACATCATACACTAATTTTTCCATACATTTTGCAAGAGCTACATGTTAAACCCACTGGCTCTGATAATGGTTGATGCATGTAGCATATAATAATGCTACTGTGGCACCATCCATTGTATCTGTAGAGCATTATTGTTAATCAGTTCCAGAGAAGGATGTACTGAAATTCAGTATTTGTTTTTTATATAAACTACAGGATAGTTATAAAGATGTAGCCTCAAACTAATTTTCCATTAGGAAATGCAAAGAATGGTAACTGTCATATAATACTGAACAAGACTGGGGAGTCTGTGCAAAATAAATATATTTATTCAGGCTTTGCTTTGTGCAAAAGCAACATCCTTTACTTCTAGGATGTCACACAGTGGGCTGCTGAGTAGGGCTCTGGTTTAAATGTCAGTGACCTGGTCCTTGTTTTCATTCTGCTGTAATTCCATGAAGCATGAGCAGATTTAGATCTTGTCTTCAGGCTGTGGAAGAGATTCAGGTTTGTTCAAGTTAGGCTGCTCCTGCTGAGGGCAAGGCAGTTTTCCCATGACTTAAAAGGGGAAAAAAAAATCCCTGCTGTCATGACTTCAGTGGGATTTTTGTGCTTTACCTTAGCTCAGATGGAGCTGATGTGCAGCAGCTCCAGTCTGGGATTCCCAGGCAGGCAGGGAGCTGATGTGTGTTTTAGCCAAGCTTGTGCAGGTGTCATCTTCTACCAGAGCCCAGCAAGTCCAGAATGGCATCAAAAAATACTGAATTTGCTCCACATGTCCTGTAGAGTTTTCTTCTCCATGACAAGTCTGACATGTCCTGCAAGCATCAGATTATCAGTGCAGTGTGTTTGCAGGAAGGTTTTTATTCCCAAAAGCATCTGACTTGGTGTCCACAAGCTACACAACATCAGCATATTTGTTTTAATCAAAGAAAATATCCAGAAATATGCCAGCCCTAGTGATGTTCTTAAATGCCAGTAAGTGCAGGATAAATTCTGTCATGCACAGAATATTTACAGCAATTTTATTAATATTTAGGTGCCTTGAAATTGCCAGATGGAGATTGTAGCAAAAATAAATGATCAGTTAAAGAACCATAAGATATATTTCACTGGCACCACAGGTGCACAGGCATTTTGATACAAAAGTGTATCAAATTAATGCTTATAGTCAGTGTTTGTGTGTTTTGTTTTGTTGTTTGTTTTTTTTTTTTTTAATGCAGGAGAGGTTTGATCATGGGAGTCTGGAATTCACACACTTCTGTGGGGAATATCTTGGGATCCTTGATTGCTGCTTACTGGGTGTCCACGTGCTGGGGCCTCTCCTTTGTGGTGCCTGGGCTCATCGTGGCTCTCATGGGGGTTGTTTGTTTCCTCTTCCTTATTGAACGTGAGTGTTTCAGTGGGATACAGCCATGGAGGGCTCCTGTTCCTCAAGCTGTGTCTGTACTTAAAGAGCTTCTTCCCACAACAAAAGCAATATCCTTTGCTTTCCTTTGGTGGAAAGAGCCTGTGGGCCTTCAGAAGAGCTTATCCAGTCAGAATCACAGAATCACTGAGGTTGGAAAAGCCCTCCAAGGTCATAAAGTCCAAATTTGACTGACACCCACCTTGTCCCCAGCCCAGAGCTCTGAGTGCCCCATCCAGCCATTTATTGGACACCCCTGTGGGGACTCCACCACATCCCTGGGCAGTCCCTTCCAGTATTTAACAATCCTTTCAGTGAAGAAATTCCTGCTGCTGTCCAAGCTGAGCCTCCCCTGGCTCAGCCTGAGCCCCTTCCCTCTCCTCCTGTCCCTGTTCCCTGGGAGCACAGCCCGACCCCCTCGGCTGTCCCCTCCTGGCAGGGACTTGTGCAGAGCCACAAGGTCCCCCCTGAGCCTCCTTTTCTCCAGGCTGAGCCTTCTCACCTGTTCCTCATCTGGTTTGTGCCCCAGACCCCTCCCCAGCTCCCCTGACAGAGTGACAGTTCAGAATTCAGCCCACTGTCCTGTCCTCAGCTCCCTGTGCTGATAAATGGTTTAAATGTACCTTAGCAGAAGGTCCCACCTGGCTGCAGGGCATATTCTGTGCTGCCATCCATCCTCTGTGCTGTGGAGGCAGCTGATGGAGCAGGTTTTGACACTTCAAATCAGAAATTAAAGAGGAATGCCCCATCCTGTCCGTCTGCAGACTCAGAGATGCAAATGCTTGTTTTACTGGAACTATCCTGTCTCAGGAAGTAAATTTTGTCAGACAGAACTAGAGTTCTGTAACTGGCTGGACTGCCAGAGTAGCAGTTTTTATCTGTACTGTCAGTTTATTGTCATTAGGTTACACTATTTGAAAGTGTTTTAAGAGATCTTTCTAAGGCTTGTTTTCACTCTTAGCTGTGTGTGGTATTTTATTTCAGATCCTAAAGATGTCAGTTGCTCCTGCACACCGTCCAGTGTAAGTAAATGCATTTTCTTTTTTGATTTTTGCCTCCTAATAGACCCATTTATTAAGATGGTTCTGTGAATCAGATTGTCTGTGTGGCTCTTTTTGCCAGGCTGTTGTAACTGTTCCTGTGCTTGAGGCAATGATTGGTCTTCTGTGCTTCACTGGTAAACCAGGAGCTTATTTTCTCTCAAAGCAAATGAATCAAGAGGTGAATTAATTTGTTTTAAATAAGGTTTTGGAACAGATGATCTTACAGTAAACCAAGTAAAAACTGTTCATCTCTTTCTTTATTTTTCTTTTTCTTGAGTTTTCCCACTTTTCTTCAGTCTTCCTGAGCATCTTTGTAGGGTGTTTTGTGTGCTCAGAATTAAATATTTTAGAAAGTTGTGTCAGTGGTGGAAAGATTTCCCTAGGAAATCCTGAATTACTGTGTGAGATGATTCCTTTTCTGCCTTATGAAGCTGTGAACCCAAGAAGAGGAAGGCAATCCAAATGGAATTGGAGAAAAGTAAAAAGCAAAGGAAAGGCAGCAAAGAGAGCATTAGGAAGACCAGCTGTGTTTAACTTCTCATAACAGAATGTCATTCTTGGCCCTTTTTATTCAGGATTGTGCTCACAGGTTGCTCTTGTTTCCTGTTCCCTGAGACTCTGCTCTGTGTTTGTCTCTGCTGCAGCCAAAATCCAGAGCAGTTCTTGCTCCAGGCTCCCAGGAGCCCTTGGACAGTCAGGTCTGCCACATTTCCAAGTATTTTTTTGGAATAGTGGAGGGGATTGGCAGAGCAGGCCATGAGGTTTCCCATGTCTGAGGGCCAGTCAGGGCTGTTGGTGAAAGTCCCAAGGGAATCCCACGTGGAAATTGTCTGTACATGTGGATTCATGTGAATTGTGCATTTTCTTTGCCAGTCTCACAGGTAGGTTGTGCAGGGTTGATTGCTCTTTTTTACCACCTATATTTTCAGATCAGTGGAGTTTTGCATTTTAAATGCTCTTGAATAGGCAGTGAAGGCATCTTTTCTAGTCTGTCTTCTCTCTTCTTTACTTTAATGGTCTTTTTATCTTCATATGAAGCACTTCTGATAAGGCTTCTGAATGCTTTTGGTGGTCTGTGGAGCTCCTATTCTTAGTTTATTCCTGTGAGACAAAGTGGGCTCACACTGTGCTCTGTATTCTTCATTTATTTCTCTTTTCATTTCTTAAAAATAACTTCTGTAAAGTGTGAGAGTATTTTAAGTGACTCTCATTGCCTGCTGTTAAGAGTCCCATTTTCCTTAGCTTTTATGTAGTTCACAGCATCATTTTTGCAGAATATCCAGCTAAGCCTGATGGAAATAAATATTTGTTTGTTTCAAGTACACTTTAACTGGAAAGCATAACTGAAGAGCTCAGCACAGTATGTTGCTCATATGTCTCAGTGAGCTGGTGTGGAAAATTCTGACATGGAATATCTATTAACCATGATATTTTTTAACAAAAATTCAGTGTTTTAGGAGCTATTTCTCCCAGTTGGAGAAGGAGGAGCATTTGACTCAGTCTTCACCAGTACAGCAGCAGGGTCACTGCTCCAGGCTCACTCTCACTGTGTGAGATGCATTTAATCTTCTGTTTCCCTGGAAACCTCTCTCTGCAGAGCAAAAGGCATCACTTCCTCCTTCCCTATTGCCATTTCACATCTGGAAATCTGGGAGGAGTTTCTGACAGGGCTTCCCCACTTGCCTTGGACCCTTCTCAGTCTGAGATTTGCCTTGTCCTGGGGAGAGCTTTATGTCATTGGAAGTGCTCAAATACTTCAGTCCTGAATGGTCTGTGAGGATTCTGAACCCTTGTGGAAGGGGCTCACAGCTTCTGTTCACCACAGAAAGGTGGCCTTAGAAGTTAAGAAAATTAATTAGGTGAGAGTTCAGGATGTCCAGGTGTAGGTATGGTGATGACAGTTCCTGATTATAAAGAAAAGTCAGTGGTAATTGAAGGGAGGTTTGTGTAGTAAGATAAGAAAAAAATACTTCATCTGTGTTGTAAAAGGGATAGAATTTGGCAGCTGTGAAATACTTCTCATCCTTTTTTTTTTTATTCAGTCATTCCAGTAACAACCTGAACAACCTTGTGTGCTCTTGCAAACAGTTAGAAATCTTTTTTTTTTGAGGCATTAAAAGTGCACACTTGCTTTTTTCATGAGACTGTGGCAGGTACTTTTGGCCAGATGTCCTGGGTAGGTGCAGGCAGCTCTGCTGGCTGCTGCTATAAACTAAATCTCATTGTGGAAGAATGAGGCCAGTTAAATTTAAGCACCACTAAAATAAATGCTCAGCACGAGGGAAGGACTTAGGGTTTATATTAAGATTCAGAGATCAGGGTCCTCTCTGTGTGATGTCACTGTCTGGGATGAATTTGGTCTACTGTTTATTTGCAGCGTGGTCGTGAGCCCAATATTTCCCCAGAGTTTGCAGTGGTGAGTAATCTGATTTCATTGAGTTGTCCAAAACCACAGATGGAGAGTCAGGCACAGAGCCTTGAGCATGTTGTGGTTCTTTCTCTTTATTCTCTGCTTTCCTGGGCTGTGCTTCATTTGCCTCAGTTCATCTTGGCTCTGATTTACCCATCCAAAATTTGTTTCCAAATAAATACTTGAGGACAATAAAGTGCTTTTAAATGCTGGCATTGGAGGCTTAATCTTGACTTTTTGAAGGGCTGCACCTATGACAAATGCAAGTGAGAAGTCAGTGGGCTTTATTCTGAATTACTGCACTTCCTTTATGAAGGTTAAAAAGGAGATTTAACTTCTTTTTCCTCCCCTTGGGAAATGTGATTTAGAACTGGTTTTTTATTACTTCTCATCTTTTCTCCCTGTGTCTTTTTTCTCCCCATAATTACATCATGTTCATACAAACCTGCCTTTGTACTCCTTTGTCTTTGCATTCCCAGAAAACTTCCCTCCCTTAAACTCCTGTTGGCAAGTGCTTGTGCATTTAAAGATTACCAGGCTGCAATTTTTATCTCCTGAAAAGGAGGAAGAAGTCTAAGTATTAAATGTGCAGCCTCTCAGTCTAGTCCTTTTCCCTACACATTTTCTCCTTACCACAGTAAATCTTACTTTTTGGCAGTCAAATGAAAAAGTCATTCATTTTTCCTCTGCTGAGCTGCTGATGAAAAATGTAGATGACTTGTCTCTAGGTGATGGATTTTCTTCCCCGTGGATTCTTGTAAATCACATTTTTGACAAGAGCCAGATTTTCTGTAAGATAAAACTTAAAAATCTGTTTTATCAGACCCTGGGGGCTCAAGTGTTGTTGGTTTATTTTGAGGAATGCATGTCCAAGACTGCTTGTGCCTCAGCTCTGCTCCGAGCAGCAGAAATATCAGTTTATCCTCAAAAGTATTTTTTCTTCTTAGAAGGATTTGATTGATGAAGGGCAATTTGTCTAAAAAAATACTGAAATCCATACTCTGTTTTGTTTTGGTTTTTTTTTTTGAGGGGGAAGGATTACCCAGTGATTGATTTTGAGCTGGATTGTTCAGTGAGGATTTGCATTCTTTTTTATTTGTGGTGGTGAGCTTGAGGAGAGGGTTATTTGGGGCAGAGTTTGAGGGGTTTTTATTGTTCTGTCTTGTTGGGTTTTTTCCAATGTGGCATCCAGTGTGTGATTAGACACTAAAGCATCTCATCCCTGAGGAATACACAGTGCCTCTTTTGGACTTAGGTTGTCCACACCTGACTTCAAACCTACTTTAGAGCTGTATATTCAATTCAGCAGAGAAATCTGAATGTCCCTGGTAAATATTTTTAGACTGAAGATCTCAGAATAGTGTTTTCCAGTGAATGCAGTTTGGTGTGAACTGACACAGGAATGTACTTGTTAATAAGTAAGGATAAAAAGCAAGTCCATCTGGTGCCTAAAATTTAGTTTTTTGTCTTATTTTTTCTTCTGGAACTTGTTGGAGGTGCTCAGGTTCCTCATCAATAGTCCTGTCCACAAGAACACTGCATTTATGGGCTAAAAGAATATAGTGTTATAGAATATAAGCTAAAGGGATGAACTTTTCTCTTAAAGGGATTAGGAAAGTGAAAAAAAAATTAAGGTTTTTTTGAAACAAATCAACTTCTGTAGTTGCTGCTGGAACCATCTGCTTAAGAGCAAAAACCTTAGTTTGCAATGTTAGTAAGTTCAGTAGAGAAAAAAGCTGCTAAAGATGTTGAGAGGGGCATGAGTGTGCTCTGAATTCAGCTTCTGTATAAAACCAGTGTGAAATAAACCTTCAGATCAATTTCTGGGTGCATTTTATGTCCATTGCCACAGGTCTGTGTAAGAACTTGAAAATCTCAAACCACACTGTCATCAAATTAAAGATGCTCCAGTTGGGGTTTATGTTTGTTAAAATGCACAAAAACTTGTGCCAGAGAGATGATTGACACTAATGTCATCCTTAAAAAAAAACCAAAACAAACAAAAAACAAGCAGCAAAAATATAAAGTTTGTTTGTTTTCTTTTTTTAGAGTTCTAAAACCTTCCTGAACGGCGCCTCTCGGTGCAGAATCCAGATGCCAACCTTAAATGCCAAGGAAAATGGCAAACCTCAGGTAAAATATAAAATATTGCTGTAAAATAGCATAGAAGACTTCTTATGGCTCACATGAAACCTTTACTGTTTGTAAAGATTGCTCCTCTTTTTCTGATGCTGAAATCTGCTTCCATCTCCACACACAAATGTAACTTCAGATGAGGGAACAAAGCATTATCTGTCATAAATAATGCAAACTGAGCTCTAGGAGATGGCAGTGCTTGCTCAATTGATCATTTTTTTTGTGTGATCCTGACACAATTCCATCAAAAATAATGCACTGCAAAATACTTTAAAAACAGCCCACTTGAAATATTTAAATTATGTATATTGTGTCCCGTCCTTGCAGTCTCACTTCCCTCCCTTTTCCTTTCAAAAGCTCTCTGCACTTACAAGATTATATGTGGAGATGGAGAGTTCTAAATATACTCAATTATTCACAAAAATCTTGCTTAAAACTTGTAACCATAAGGGCTGCTATTTCTCACTAGGAAATGAATCCTGGACTTGCCCATTTTGTGGGCAAAAAACCATTTTATCTTGTGATGGGCATGAGCTGAAAATTTCCATTTGAAATTTTGTGTTTGTATTCGGTACACTTGGCACATTGTATCCTGGGAGGATAACTTTTTTTTTTTAACTTCTTTCAGACTTTTCCAGGAAAATAGAAACTTCCTGTTCTCTTTATCCTTTGCCCATAGAATAATAATGAGCATTCACCGGGTGGAATAATCAGTGTTGGTAAAGAAGTTTTGAAATTTTTGCTAAGGAAACACTTCAATGCAGCTTAAACCTCCTGTGTTCTGAATTTATCATTTTTGTTTTGAGCTGCCCAACAACAGTCACCAGCCCAGAAACCATTTGTCAGTCTTATTTCACAGCCAGCTGGAAGGTAAGGGGAGATGTAAGAATATCAGCAGGTGCCTTTAGATGGGATTTACAGAATGAAATACCTCTAAATTTACAGAAGAAATGGTAGTGAGGCACTGGAACAAGTGACCCAGGGAAGCTGTGGCTGTCCCATCCCTGGAAGTGTCCAAGGCCAGGTTGGGCAGGGCTTGGAGCAATCTGGGATAGTGGAAAGGGATTGGAATTGGATGATCATCAAGTCCTTTCCAGCCCCAGCCAATCTGTGATTCTAAATCATGATGACAAAGCTAAAAAAATAAATCAGCAAATCAGCAGACAGAGATTTCCTTTTTAACTCTGCTGGTGCCCCTACTGCCACCCTGTGAAGGGTCTGCCTAGCAAAGGGTGAGGAAAATGTCCCCCTGTCCCACTGACTGGTGTCCCTTTGGGAGCAGGACAGAGGGACAGCAGGGACAATGAACCTGGGGGAATTGCTGGCAATCCTGGGAATATCCCACCCTGTCAGCTGGGCTATGTTTGTAATACAGAGTTACAAGGTTTAAAAAGAAACAAATAAAATCTTTAAAATCCTTTCTTTGTTGCTCTTTGGGGCTTCCTGATTTTCTGCCAGTGACAGAAGAACATCTTTTTCCTGTCAGAGCCAAGATGAACATCTTTCCCTTTTTGCAGGGGTTGTGTTGCAGTTCTTTGGAGCTGATTTTCACAGTCAGCTTTTGAGCCTCTGCAAGCAGCAGATGTTTTGCATTTATGGGTTGGTCTCCAAGCACACTGGAATGGCAGCTTTTACTGGGTTTTCACTGACCTCTGCAATTACTGTAAAAAGGAAGCAAATGCTCAGGATCTGCAGTGATTGAAAGCAGAATGTGTTTTTGGCTGTGTGATCTGAATACCTCTGTGCCTTCTTTGCTGCTTATGTTAGGTTGGCCTCTTAAAAATGTGGGATATAAAATTGTGGGATAATGAATCCTTCCCCAGAGATCAAGAGTGTGCCATATGCCTAATCATGCTCTGAGACAAGCTGGCAAGGCTGTACAACATCACCTCTGCCAAGCACAAGCTGCTGGGTTTATTTATCCTTTAGCTATGTGCAGCATAAACACCCAAATCATTGACAAAAGTTTCCAGCATGAGTTTAAGTAAGTTATTTGGACTTGGGTCACCTCTACTGCAATATTTACCCACTCTGCTAAAACAGATTTAGAGCTGCTTGTCTGAGAAATGAGCAGTGTTGCCTTGGACAGTCCTGGATGAGTTTGCTGTGCTGATCATGCAGGAAATACTCAGACACCATCTAGGATCCAGTGGGGAGCTTCACTATTTAAACCCTTCCTTTTTTCCCCTCTTTTCCCCTCTCTCTCATTTTTTTTTTAAAAAATTAATAGCTTATGGTTTGAATTGGTGCTGGTATATTAGTTCAAGTTTTGAAGTTGATCCAGTAATTCAGAAGATGAATATTTTTATGATGATGGAGTGACTCCTGGGGTGTGACACAGGTTTGCAGGGCCATGTCAAAGGTCCCTAGGTGTTTTTTCTGTCTTCTGTCTTTATCACCTGAGCCCAGACATTGGCCTCCTGTAAATCCTGCATCCATCTAACACTCACATCTAGAATTTTGGATGCTGCGTGGCAGCTTCTAAATCTGCTGAGTGTCTAGGCTCAGGTGTCCAGATGGTTCCCTGGTGCTCTCTCTTAAATGATATTCTTTAAAAACAGAATTTATTTAGAATCATTGAGTGTAAAATAGCAGAATTGAATTTTCCCAGCACTTACTTTCTTCCCTTCTTCCATCAGCTTAGCAAATATTAATCAAAGTTTTCATCTTTGCAATAAGCACTGGAAATGGAACAGCCTGCTGTTATATCCTTTCTAGCCTACAGTCAAATATATATTGGAGGCTTAATTCTTCACTGAGGCTTTGTTCAAATGCTGAAGAGTTAGGAGAAAGAAGACAGTGTGTAGAATACATAACTAGGAAAAGTACACAGCTTGGTAAAGCCTCCCAGCAAGCAGGTGAAAGTGAGGATAGCTACATCCCATCCTTTTTCCAAGCTGGAAAAGAAGTACTGAGGTCTAATTATACCTGTGTTTTTTTTGGTTTTTTTTCTATGTACAGCTGTAAGATGTAAATTTCCAGTTCTATTCTGAGAGTTCACTTCAGTCGGGTAAAGGATTAAAAATAACATAAAACCTCCTGGCTACACTGGGATGGCTTGTTCTTGTGGAGTGGTAACTTGGTCCACAAGTATTCTTAGCAGCCAATGGAATTCTTGGAATAAAATCCTTCCTCGTACTAGAAAAGAGCTCAGAATTCACAACTTAGGCAATGCTGGTGAGCTCCAGGCTTTTATAATTTGGGGATTGCAATGCTCAAATGGAACAAATTTGAGAAATAAAAAAGTGATTGCTTAACATAAAGCACTCACTGTCCATAATTCATGTGGAAAGATGGCCTGTACTAAGATCAGTCAGTAAGATGATGTTACAGAGCCTGAAAAACAGGCTCAGGATTTGTACAGAAAGAAGATAATACATGATTTTATACAGAAATGTATCCTTGTAGAAATTTCTTGTACACAGTGTTGTAGGACTCAGTAGCTTGGCAGCTTTAATTCGACCACATTTATGTAGTGGGGTGAGGGGAGATTGAAAACTGGTTTATTCTGTTGAATGTAATCTTAGTATGTGGGGGTTTTGCAACTTGAAACTGTTCTTCAGTAGAACAGAAACTTGATTCTACTATGGACTGTATGCACTCAGACAGAAACAGCCAGATACCACCTGATACTCTGAATATAGTCTCTGCTCTGCCTGTATACTCTGAATATCCACACCAAGACATTGTTAGAAGCTAAAAGTGCTAAAGTAGGTGCTTGTTTTTAAAAATTACTTTGGAACTGTTTGATTTCTTGATGCATACTTTGTTTCTTTGTTCTTTTCTCCCTCTCATCTGTTGCTGGGGGACATTGCAGGATGCAGAGATGCAGCATTTGCTCACTGACAGTGAGAACTGCAGTGTGTCACTGAGCTCCAGCACTGGGGAAGGAAGGCATGGGACATCAGCCATCAGCTTCCTCGGGGCCCTGAGGATACCTGTGAGTGCCTGTGCTGCTCCTCTTAAGAATTTAGTTTT
Source organism: Trochalopteron elliotii (assembly GCA_024734555.1). Taxonomy (NCBI): domain Eukaryota; kingdom Metazoa; phylum Chordata; class Aves; order Passeriformes; family Leiothrichidae; genus Trochalopteron; species Trochalopteron elliotii. Next base: position 1,503,032 of record JANPWX010000326.1, on the reverse strand, counting down.
GCCTCAGAATTCTTATTTCCGTGAAGTTCTGGGTGGAGCAGTAGTGGATGTTAACTTTGCATCATGTGGGGGACTTTGGGCTTGATTTATCTAGAGGAAAGGAGGCTGAGAGGGGATCTCATTGCTCCCTGCAGCTTCCTGAGGAGGAAAGGTGGAGAGAGAACTTCTGATCTCTCTCTGATGATGTTCAAGAGGCATTTAGATCATGGCTTTATCAAGATGCTTCAGCTTGTCAGCCCTGAAGGAGTTCAGCAGTTGGACAGGGTGGTTGCTGTAGGTCCCTTCTGATTGAAATAGTTTATTCTGTCCTAAAGTCTGTTGTAAATGTTGACTGAACCTCATGATATGTAGTTAAGGATGAAATAGCAAACTGAGTCCATAAGGGCTTCTGTGTGTCAGAACTTCCTCCTATGGCTCCCCCTTTTTACATTGTTTTAAAAAGCTTTAATCTTAAAACCTCTTTCCTGGGAAGTTTCAGGCAGCCCAAACATTTGGACTGTTGGTAAAGGGAAGGAAGTTTCCTCGAGGTCAGAACCTGTCATTTTTGATTGTCCTCTCAACCTGAAGCCTGAGTGAAGAAGGAGGATTATTTGCAGATGGATTTGGACCACGTGTAGAGTATAAAAAAAAATCCTGCACCCAACCTCTGTATTCCTGCTTCTTCTTGTCATGTTCAGTTTGGTCCTCAACTCTTTTTCCTGTAGCAAAGTGGAAGTAGTGGGTGAAAAAATTGCTGCTGCTGCCACCTGGAATGTCTGAAACCCTGTGATATTTGTCCTGCCTGTTGGTGGGAAGTGTGTGTGCTGTTCCTCAGGATTACTGCAGCCCTCCATGCCAGGGATTTAAGAAATTTGGTTTCAAACAAGCAGCTATCAGATGGTGAAGGGAACGAAGATGGGTTAATTTGGCAGTTTAGTTGCAGCTCTGTGCAGTAAATGCACTTTATGTGCTCAGCAGGAAAGAGGATGGAGCAAGTTAGAGCTTTAAGCAGGTCATGGCTCAGTCTGTGATGTGCTCTTACCACATTCTGATCTGAGCTGTGTCAGACTGGTTTACTGGCTTTTTAGAGAGCTGAACAGTTAGGGAGAAATCTTGAACCCATCTGAAGAAAGGAGATAAAGGGCACAAAAAGATTCCAGTTTCTCTGGAACACACTCCAAACCTGCTATAATGCTGTATAACAACTTTATTTAAGGGAAATAAGTGATGCAGGTGTTCCAAACACCATAAAATCCTTCACATTCATTTCTGTGTTCTCTACTCAGGTTATTCAGTATCATTTTAATGTTCTCTCTTCAGGCAGTTCAGTACAATTGAAACATGTAAGTAAAATATCACAGTCTGCTCAGAGTGCAATCTTTGTGCTCTCAGGGGAAGAATGCTTCTTGAGAATTCATGAGAGAGAAAAAGAAAAGCCTAAATGCTTCCTAGAAACCATTTTCATAATGGTCTGTGAAAGCAAATAGCCCTGTCAAGATCCTAACTCCCTGTTTTCATTATTCTCTCAGGGAGTTGTGGAGTTTTCCCTTTGTCTCCTTTTTGCAAAGCTGGTGAGCTACACTTTCCTCTTCTGGCTCCCCCTCTACATCACAAATGTAGGTGAGTATTACAGGAAAAGGGTACAGAATTATGGCTACAAAGTCTCTGCAGATCTGAGCTTGGAATAAATAAGAAAATAAACATTACTGCCTCTGAAAGAGGCTTTTTCTGCTGCAGTTTCAGGGGAGTTGTAAGTCACCAAGCAGGTTTATAAATTCAGTGTTATGAGAGGGCATTTCAAAACAAACAGAAGTGGCTTATCTTCAGTAATTCCAGGCATAAATGCTGTGTCTTTGGCTCTTGCAAACAAATCAAAGTTTTACTCTCTAACAATATTTTTCATTATTGAATTGTCCTATTAAAATGTGTACAAAATAATGCAAATTAATTTATCTGTTCAGTACTGATGTTCTGATGTTTTTATACTTTTAGAGTGCAAGATGAACCACGTGTAACTTTTTAGCAAGGTCTGTTGTGATAGGAGAAAGGGGTAATGATTTTACACTGAAAGAGGTTAGATTTAGACTAGACATAAAGAAGAAATTTTTTGCAGTGAAGGTGGTGAAATGCTGCAGCAGGCTGCCCACAGAGCCTGTGGATGCCCCAATCCCTGGAAACATTCAAGCTCAGGCTGGATGGAGCTCTGAGCAACCTGATCTAATTAAAGATGTCCCTGCTCATGGCAGAAGGGTTGGATTGGGTGACCTTTAAAGATCCCTTCCAGCCCAGACCATCCTGTAATTCTGTGATTATAAAAGTGGTAAAATGTCTCTTCCAGTGAGAGCAATTGCATTCAAAAGTCTGTATTGCTGAATACCTACTTTTGTTCATATTTCTTTTACACAACATCACCTTATTGTGGCCTGTTCTGAATAAAGAATTCTGCTGTAAGATGCCTTTGCCCTGACTTTACAAGACTGCTGAGATTTCCATGTTTTATGGTCTCAGAAATGAGACAAATGTTTTGCTTCTCTCACCAGAGCATCTTGATGCCAAAAGAGCTGGGGACCTTTCTACACTGTTTGATGTGGGTGGGATCTTTGGTAAGTTTTAATGTTTCTTCACTCTTGATCACACCAGTTCAGGAAAGGCTCTGGCATACACAGCTTACATATTTTATAGTTCATATGCATTATTTCTACTGAAGAAGAGTAGCAGTAAAGGTAATGAGCTGTCAGTCGTGTTGAAAAGTGAAAATCTTGTAAAATACCTTCACAGCCAGTGATGCTGTCCAGTACAGATGGGAATAGTCAAATTATGGAATCTTTTATCTCTGTCAGCTGTGGCCCATGAGTCTTGGTCACCACCCATCAAAATACTTCCTTTTGTCAGCATAACTTAAGAGAACTGTCTCTGTTTGCTCAGTGGTGTGGATTTTGTGGGCACAAAGGTTAATGGCCACGGGTGTTTCTGGTTTGGGTTTTTTTTGATGCCTTACATAACTGTATGTGATAAAATTGGGAGATAATAATAAAGACTAGGCTATTTTTTTATCATTTTCAAGGTGACCACTGAATAAATTCTCATGCCACTGCAGACAGTTTAGTTCCTTTCCCTGGTTGCAGTGGGACTTGGACAGAGAACCAAGTTTTCTATTTCATGTGAGGAATTAAAGAGATCAGTGAGTGGATACCAAAACTCCAGCAATGGGGCCATGTGGCACCTGGTAAAAGGCTTTTTGCCTTGGATATTTGGAATAAATAACGAGGAGGAACAAGTGTCTGCTTCTGTTGTCTTCAGGTCAGAACTGGTTGGGTTAATGAGGATGTTGCTGTGTGAATTGTCTGACTACTCAGTAAAATCCACTGGGTTCTGTTGCATTAAATTAAACTGATGTCTTTTGTGCAGAGAACACACACTGAATGTTTTTCCCACACCCTGTGTGTTCTTTCAGGTGGGATTTTGGCCGGTCTGATTTCAGACAGGCTGGAGAAGAGGGCGTCCACCTGCGGAATGATGTTGCTGCTTGCAGCACCCACAGTAAGAGCCTGCCCCTCTCTCACAGCCTGGATGTAAAGAGTCCAGGCCAGAATAAAAACTGGCATGAAAAGTTGAGCAAGTATAGATATTTGGGCTAAACAAGCTAACAGGCTTGTTTACTAAACAAGCAAACAAGTCTAATGTATATTTTTTGTTACAGAATACATGGAAAGCTTCACTCTTTTGTAAAGTTTGATGTTCAGTTGTTAGCCAGAATGTTACCTGCTCAAAGTCTAAAATTTCTGAGCTGTAACTGTTGGAAAACCAGCAGATGGACATGAGAGAGACATTTTTAGTTGATTTTTCATGAGTTGTATTCTGTGCTGTGCTGAAGCTGCAGTTGGAGAGTTTAAAATTGAGTGGTCTCATAGCACAGCCCTTCCTTCTTAAAGGATGTAGAGGAATGGGATCCTACCCCTTATCTCCCTTCTGTGTCCAATCAAACAATCATTCTACTGTGGGTTTAGTAAAACCTGGAACTTTCATGTAATACCAACTAAGATATCTTGAAGTTAACATGGGGCAAATGGGGAACCCAGGAGTAGTCCATATGTTGGTATTCTGAGTGCTTATTTATTCTCTTTACAGCTCTACATGTTCTCTGCAGTCAGTAAAATGGGCCTTGAGGCTACTGTAGGTGAGTATTTTTAAATTATTCTGCCCAGCTGTCTATGAACTTTGCATTTGTGACCTTTGATGCTCTTTCCTTTTGTCCTTTGTTTTCTATTTTATCTTTTCCTTAGAGGAGGAAGTATGGAATCAGATTCCTTAGATTTGGTCTTGCAAGCATTTTACAGGTTGAAGTGGGAAGGCAGGAAATGAGTAAGGGGTGGCAAGAAAACAGATTTAGTTATTATCATTAGCCTTTCTGGAGCTTGTTGAGTCAGCACAGGCTTGTTTTTTTTCCCCTTGTGCCAAATGTCAGAGATGTTTAAATATTGCCTGTGGTGCTTTTCACAGCAGCATTAACTTTTCTTGAATAGGCTGAATTCACCTGTGGCTTTCTATGTTACCTCAAACCAGAAATGAAAACACGAGTGCTGGCTGTGGTGTCTCACCTAAAGACCTCATTCACTTTTAGGGTCCTCTGGTGATGTGCAAGGAGAGGAGGGACTTGTGGGTGTATCTTGTGAGCAACCCCTGCCCTCATGGACAGTTTGGTCAAATATTCCCCTTTCTGTGACCTACCAGGATCAGTAAAGACCCTGGGAAGTGCTTTTTGTCTCAGCCCCATCTTCTGGTGTGTTTGAGAATTCACATTGTGGAGTGAGTATTGAAAAGAGAGAGGAATGGATGTTGGTTTTCATCCTTTCCCAATTCTGTATTGGGTCAGGGGAGCCAAGAAAGGATTAAACCACTTGGGAACCATAGGCTGTGATGTCTCCTGTTATGTGAACAGTTTTTCATGGAACTCATATTTTCCTTTTTTTGCTTTTTAACTTGGAACAGTGATGCTGCTTATCAGTGGTGCCCTGGTGAATGGCCCTTATGCCCTGATCACCACTGCTGTCTCTGCTGACTTGGTGAGTTTGGCTTCCCCTGTGACATTTGGCCTCCAGAAAAAAACACTTGGACTTCTGCAGGGTCACCAGGGAAGGGGCTGCATTGTCCCAAAGCAAGGGAGTGAGGAGCTGGAAAGGCAATGCTGAACTCAGCCACTGAGATCTATTTTAGAGTAGTTTGTGTTCTGGTATGAATGAGTGCCCTGCTTGTGAGAGGCTTCTAAATTATTCTTGACCACTCACAAGACTGTGGGTGGCAGCCCAGATTGAATCTGAAGGTTGCATGTAAAGCCAGGCTTCTCTACAAGTGCCTTGTCCCTTTTTGTATTTTGCATTTTTAAATGACTGGAGGAGCTGTGCCTGTGTGAGACATGAGCTGGTGATTTAATTCCCATCAGAAAGCTCTATCTGGCACAGACCTTTACAGAAGTAAAGATGTGTGAAAATAACAAGTCCAGGTACTGAAGCTGCCAGCACTTACAGCAGGATCAGGTCAGCCAAGTCACAAATGCCATGTGAAAATATTAACATTGCTCAGTAGGGAGACTTTGGAAGTTTGTTTTGTAATGTGTTGGTTCTTCAGGGCACCAAGCAAGAGGCAAAAGTCCTCTTATTGTCTTAAATGCAGGAATATTTTAAATACAGGAAAAGGAGCAGGGCAGAAGTCTCCAAGTATCCCAGCTTTGCTCAAGGGGGCTGACACTGCCAGGTGCTTGAGGCACATGGCTTGATTCTGGAGCACAGATGCCATGTGTAGGGGTGGGAGATGAATAATGTTAACCAGGACTTTCTCAGAGCTCAGCTCAGGATGGGTCTAAGCCATCTCTGTCCTTCCAGGGCACCCACAAAAGCCTGAAAGGGAACTCGAGAGCCTTGTCCACCGTGACGGCGATCATCGACGGGACGGGATCTGTGGGTGAGCCACGACCACCTGCCCCAGCTGGGACACGTTAAAACAAAGCAGTTTTGAGAGGCTGGCCTCTTCAGGTCACATTTTGCCAGGAGTCAGAACAGTTTTGAGACTGTGTGTCTTAGTTTGGAAGGACAGGTGCCTGCCAGGGAAAGCCAGAGCATCCCTTGGAATGATGGATGTAAACCCCTCTCCCTCTGAATTATTATAATTTTGAAATTAAGGGGTTCTCAGGCAAAGATATGGGAATAGGAATAACAGTTCTTTACTAGGAGTATTAAAAATACAAATGTAGTAGTACAAAAAGAGGAAACAAACAAAAAGGAAAACACTTGACAGAGTCAGAACACGACCTGACACCCTGTTGGTCAGGGTGTTGGTGTCGGTCCAGTTAAGTCCTCCTGGAGTGACAGATGTGGTTCTGTTGGAGCAGAGATGATCCTGTAGAAAGGTGTAGTTTCCTCTGAAGGTGCAGTGGTGCTGAGATGGGTCCAGTTTTCCTCTGGGAATCCAGTGCAAACAGGCTGTGCTGCTGTTCTGAATCTCAGGTTTTATCCAGGTAGGAATGCTGGGCTCCTCCCAGTGGGATGATGGAATTGTATCAGCCCTGCAGTGAGCCTGGATGGCCCATGGACAGCAGATATCCCCTGGAGGGAGGATGGGTCCTGGAAGAGATAAAGAACACTGCCCTACCTTTAACAGATGGCAATAGAATACAAACTTTTGGTTACATCTTGCATTGCAATCCAGGACAATGGGGAATAGCACAAACTTTACCTGAAACCTCCAGTGGTGCCACACCTGAGGGTGGGAGGAAGGGGGGGATCACTGACACTGGGCACACACAGCAAAAGGAGATGGCACTGGGCTGTCCTGGGATCAGGGATATTTTATTTATGCCCTCCATGTGGAAGGGAAGACAGTAAAATTCAGCTCAGTACTGGATGAGCATTTTGTTGAGCCAAAGGCAGATGTTTATCACACATTTGAGTCTTCCAGCTTCCCATCTGTACCAGCAATGTTCTGCACTTCCTGGGACTTTTTAATACATCAGGTAATTCTGAGTTAACTGGGTGGAAAAATGGATACTCTAATTCAGAATAACTACATTTAAGTATGATAAATCTTACATTGCACAGTGCTGTCAGTATATAATGTAAAATCCCAGACTATAATGCCAATATTATATTTTAGGTGCAGCTTTGGGGCCTCTCCTGGCTGGGCTTATTTCCCCTTCTGGTTGGAACAACGTGTTTTACATGCTCATGGTGGCAGATGCATGTGCCTTGCTAGTAAGTCTAAAAATTTGGATGATGTTTATTTCCTCTGCTAAACAATCTCAAAATGCAAATTTTCCTTTTGCCATTTCAATATTCTGTGTGGTATTAGACTTCCAGTGGTGTAGGAGATTTTCAGTCTAACAGCAAATTTGCTCATTTTGAAATTCTCATCTAATTTTAATGAAAAGTGCAGATCAGTTCTGATGCACTTCAATTCCTGAGCAAATACCCAGCTGTTGATTGCTGGCTGAGCAGCTCAGGGCAGGCATAACTGCAAGTAAACCTTCATGTTTAAACCTAGAAGTTGCCTCAATTCCACTTACAGAAGAATCATTTTTGTGTTCTTTAAAACCAGTTTATCAAAGCCATAAAAAAATCTTTTCTTATATTGTTGTATCACCAAAATCACCCTGATAATGAAACTGTTGAAAGTTAATACATCACATATTCCAGATGGGCCCTGAAACAGCTGTACTAAGTGAGATGAACTGGCAATCCTGGCTTTTCACAGTTAACCAGGAGCAGTTGTTTGGGGAAAAAAAGATCACACAGGTGGTGGCTTGGTCCAAAGCACTGAGCAGCTCTGGGCTCCTGCAGAGGAGCTGAGTGTGTCAGACCATTCTCTTCCTGACATAAGAGAATCAGAAAGCCTTTGAGTTACAACTGAGGCTTTTTTTTCCCCTAAATTCAAATTAAACCCCAACTTTAAAAGTAGTTTTTTTCATGTTTAGGAGTAATTCTCTTGAAATTAAATAAATAAATTGGATAAGTTAATAGCTGAAGTGTGTTGCCACTGATAGTCAGCAGCTTTATCCACAGCAGCAAATCCTGGTTTGTGCTGGTTTCAGTATTTGGTATTTCATGCTGCAGAGTGGGGCTTGGGAGTTGTCATATTTTCCCTTCATAAAGTTCTCATTGTTTTTTCTTTTACAGTTATTGATTAAAATGAAAAAATGTCACATTTCTTTGCAGAATCAATTAAAACACCTTTGCAAAGCTCTGGTTTTGAGAGGTTGGACTCTGCAGTTGTAATAAATCCCTTTTTGCATAACTGTTCTGCTTTTCCTGGTTTTTGCAGTGCAGCATGTAGATCTCTGTGTTCAAATGCTATTTCTCTAAGGATACCTGGAGGGAGATTTAACCTCTTATGTGGCATTCAGTTCTGTAATTCCTGGCCACTTCTGTGCCTCTGAAAACATTTAACTTCTTAAAACATTCATACTTAAAACAGTGAGCCAACTTATATTTATAATAGTGAGATTCTGAGGATAAGATAACCTGAAATAGTGAGGAGCCCTGAAAGCTCCAATTCTGTCTTTAATGTACATGAGAAACCTCCAAATTGTATTTGTAAAATCACTTTCCTACTATTATCTCAATAATCCTTTTAAAGTGCACTTGAAAGCCCTGATGCTGCACAGACAAGTAAATGTGACTGTCTGTACTCACTTTGACTAATTGTGAGATTAAAGCTTTTCACACACACAGTTGGTTTTGGGAATAGCAGCTAAAACACTTCCATGCTCCAAAATTTCTTTCTGACATGTTTTCTTGAAGCCTCTGGGTCCCTCTGCTGGTTTCTTTACCCATTTGCTGGTAAAATAACCAGAAAACCATGGTCGTTTGTCCTGAAAAAATTGACCTCTCAGATGCAAAAAGGAAATTATTTTCCTCTTGCCTGCTTATTGTGAAAGCTCCTCTTCCAGACATTGCTGAGCATCTGTAAATCTTTATTTTTTAAAAAAGTTCAGCATTACAGGGTAATGTTTCAAATGAGAAACTCTCCAAATAACAGTGAATAATTCTGCTCCTTGCTTATCTGGATGATGCTAAAGGAGATTTTGTGATTGTTTTTGCAGCTCTTACTCCGTCTTATCCAGAAGGAACTTCAGTGTCATGCAGATCACACCCTGTAAGTGTTTTGTAAGGCTGCTGCTCTTTAATAACACTTTAAAAACACATTTCTGAGCCTTCCATACATAGTCATAAATGATCACTGGGGCTGGAAAAGACCTCCAAGATCAACTCCAACCTTTGTCCCATAATACCTGAATGAAGACATGGACATGTTAAGGTTTTTTATCCATTTCTGTCTGCTTTAAACCTGCCTCAAAAGAGTAACCTCAGTTTGATGTTTTCAAATCATGGACATTTTCCTTTAGAACATCTTCTTTTGAAAAATGTCTGACAACACACCTCTGTCACAGTGTCTTGTTTGTGGGATTTGTTTCCCAAATATTTAATCCTCCATGGGTTTCATTGTGCAGGTGGGGAATTGCCTGCCCTGTGTTTAATAATAGTTTGAAATCTAATTTTTTTCCAAAAGTGCTCCTTAAAGAAAAGGGTAACTCTGAATTTACAGTATTTTGAATTGAGAAAAGAAAAAAAATCCAGTGAATCAATACCCAAAATCTAAATTGAGCCCCATGATCATAGAATTTTGGAGAAGTAAAATGGAGAGAATATAAAACTGCAGAGCAGGGGCTGGATGCTGCCTTCTGGTGCCTGTTCTGCCTCACACCTCAGCTTTTCCTGCCTGGTTGCTGTTCTTCCCCAGGTTCAAAGAGCACTGAGCTACGAGACCAGAGCTGGGATAAGGAGTGTGCCAGTGGATGGAGCTCTTCCCTGAAAAACCAAACACCTCATTCTGTATTTAAAGAGGGACACCTTATTCTGTGTTTGAAGAGTCTCTGTGTGGTGAAGAGCCTTGCAGGTTTACTGGGAGCAGCTGGTAAATGCCTGAAGCTCTGATTTTTGCACATGAATAAGTACCTCAGGATGGCAAGTGTTCATCAGATGAAGAGATGGGGACTTTGGGAAGGTTTCAGCAGCAGGTCTTCACTGAGCCAAAGACAAATACCAAGTGCCTTCTTTATTTCTTTTGATAGGATGATTTTAATTGAAACTGTGGACTGTGTATTTGCCAAAAATCAAGGCAAAGCTAGAGCACAGGAGGAAGTTGAGATTTCAACAGTGTCTGAGTGACTGTGCCAGTAAAGTCAGTGAGTAAAGTATGTGTCTCTTATGTCACCTTGTGTACCCTGAGAGCATCACTTTATAGAGGACAATATCAGCTGGTTATTAAGATGTGCTGCTATTAGTATTTGAAGCTGCTCAGACAATAACCACCCTGCTGTATTATTAGTTTTGAGCTACAGTACTACTTCCCAAGGACAGCATCCAGCCTTTTGGTAGGTTATAAAATAGAATTTACTCTTGGCAGTGTACTGCAGTTAGCAGTTTTCACAGATCCTCTGGATGGATGTTAGTCCTCCATTAGGATTATGCAAAAAAACCAGGAGTCCTAAGCAACAAAAAGCAGTTTATGAGTCAGAATTTCCAGTGAGGGCTCTAATGATTTTTCGGGGCATTATAAACTGGTTGTGCAAACGTCACAGAATTGTGCTGCTCTGCTGGGCTGGGCTGACATCAGAGGGGTTTCTTTGGGGTGGCAGAGAGCTGTGAACTGTCCTCAGCACCACAGGACTGAGCAGTTGGAGCTGCTTTGGTGCCTGGCACAGGGGTGTCTGTTGGGTTTCAGTGCTGGTGTGTGCACATGGAAGTCATCATCAAATCTGGGCCTTAATATCCAGAAATCTCTCTCAAGTGGCTCCGGGTTTCAGATTTGGAGCCAAAATACCAGAGAAGAAAAATTACCTGTGTGGGTGGTAGTTTGTGAGAGAACATTTGAGTAGCTAGTGCTACCCAGAAAATAGATGGTTTAATGTCTTCAGTACATATCATTTCTTTGTACAGCTGTCTGCTTTGCAAACAGAATGTTTCTGTGATTTTTATTTTTTTTTAATTTTTTTGGGGGTATGAAATCTTTTTGTGAAAAGCAATCTTTTTGTGAAAAGCAATCTTTTTTTTTTTTTTTTGTATGGGGTGTTTATACTTAGATCACAAAGATTTGGTAATTTAAACTGTGTGTTGTCCTTAACTGTATTTATTAAAGCTCTAGGCCTTTGTCTTTCTCTATGCTCTTAAGTTTTGTGAGACAGTGCAAGAGTCTTTCCACTTGACTACAAAACACTTTAAAATCCCTGCAAAATATTCAGCAATGTCCCATCAGGTGCTGGTAACACTTAATTTCCAGGGCTGTTTTGTACCTGCTCAGTCTTTGAGTTGCTTCACTGGTTTGATCCAGCACTTGTGGAGCACAAGTGCTTCGTGCTTGACCTGAGCAGTGTCAGAATGGGCTCATTTTTACTTGTTTTGCTGAGCAGAGGTGCAGGGGTGACCTCAGACCCACAGGGACTTAGAGAAGGTGGCAGGTCCTTGCAGGGAGCTCTAGGAGGGTCCTGTCCCTGCACTTACCTGGGCTGAAGGTTCACCTTGCACGTTTTGAGTAAACCAGGGGGGGGATGCTCAACATGTGAACTCAAAAATCTGTGCTGTGCTTTGGCTGTGATTACATGTGACAGAACTGTGCAGCAGTGTTACTTGAAAGGACTGCCATCCTTCTGGGATGGGAAACTGCTCCTGGAATGTCAAACTGCTCCTTGCTCAACCAGGCTGAACCTGGGGCACTGCTGAAACAGCCTCTGATGGGGCAAAAATAACATTGCAACCCCACAACAGCTGTCCTGGCACAACTTCAGTGCCTGTGTAGGGAGAGAGAGATGGATGGAGGGCCGCTGGAGCTGGGTATTCCAATCCCTTTCCCCAAAAATACATGTAGAGCTTTATACCAGTTTACTGAAACAGTTCAAACTCTGCTGCACTCAGATTTTGAGCAGCTGTTCCCTGTGGGCTGAAGTCTGAGGTTTAAAAGCTTTTGGTTGTGTTTCTGAAGATATTTGAGTGTGTTTTGGGTTTTCCTCATTGGGGCTGCTGCTGTTATTTATTTATTTATTTGAATTGCTTTTGCACTGCAGTGACTTGGGGTAATGACAGATTTACATTTCAGTTCCCTCCAAGCTACAAATTTGTTAGACAAAAAGATAAAAAATTTGGTTTCCTTTTTTAAAAAAAAAACACTAAATGTCCCCCAAATAGTGAATAAACTGTGTGTTTTGTTAGTATCAGGTGCCTATATCCATTAATATGGAAATGGGCAAGACTGACAAAATTTTGTATGTAGAAATGTGAATGACCAGTAGGTACAGCCAAATTTAAAGGCAACTGTAGGGTTGGTTTGTTGGGGTTTTTTTAATGCTGATTATTGTGAATTTTATCCATTCATCATCCTGTGTTGAATAAAAATAGATTCTGTTCTAAACAGAGAAGTGTTGAGTACTTTATCTTTTAAATCTCCATGAAGAAATGCTCCATTTATTGGTTGGAAGGACACACATCCCTGCTGGGACATTTGCCTGAGTCAGGGGCTGAGTGTGGCTCCTATGGTGACTTTTAAAGGTGACTTTTTTTTGTTGTCTGCTTTGCTTGTTCTTCAGTATATAAGAAATTGGCATGGAAAAGTGTCATCCTTTCTCTCTAGCTCTGATCATTTCCAACATTTATTGTCTTTATTCTCTTAAAATGTTTGAAGGGGGTTTTGTGCCTCTGCCTGACAATGTCCAAACCACAGATGTGATGGGGAAAAACTGATTGGAAAGGAAAACAACTTCTGGTTACAGAATTTCTGATCAAAATGTGCCCAAGGTGCCTCCTAGGAATTGGCAAACAATAGCTGGGCTGCTTTATAAAAGAAGGGAGACTCAAAACTCAGTTTCTGTTTTGCCTGATCGGGGAGCAGGAGCCTCCCTTGTAAAAATCTTTGTGAATTTGTTGCTGGAGGTGCTGCAGGGGGGTTTGTTTCTGTGTAGGAGGGATTTATAGGGCGGGAAGAAGGTAAATAAGTAGCAGGGACAGCAGTGTGGTGTCCACAAGCTGCTTTTAGACTCCTTTTGCCTGGGAGTTCTGCCAACCCAGTCCGTGCACCAAGCCTTAATCCTGTGTGTTTTGCTAGTGAGGGAAATTCCAGAAGGGATTCTGCCATTCCTTTAAGGGAGATCATTGCATGTGCTTCTGGCATAACATCCTTAGAATAACAGTGGGAATCCTCCACATGTGTTTGTGCCAAAGCTGCCTCAGACTCTGGCTGAACTCGTGGTGTTTAGGCCCAGGGTTCCTTGGTTGATGCTGGAAGGTTTCTGCAGTGACTGATGCTTGGGGTTGTTTGTGGAAAAAAACAACCACCCCAGCAGTGCTGCTCAGGATAAGGCAGGTGTAAGATGGTGTAAATTAAATCAGAGGGTGTTCAGAGCTGCTGGAGGCTGAATGGAATTAATTTGGGGAAGATTGATTACAGTTCCATCAAATGACGAGGCCCAGGATTGGTAATGGTGGCGTTCTCTGGTCTGAACTAAATTTCTGGCCTGTGTGTTATGCCAGTGGTTAGATTAGATTATTTCATGGTTTGTCCCCAGCTCTGATAGGATGTTCTGACTGCTGACCTATGCCCTTGTCACCTTGGAGCAAGGCTGGCTTGATTTTGTTTTGCTCTCTGCTGAACCAGCCTGTGGATGGTGGGGACATGTCCTGCCCTGCTGTCACAGCCTGCAGGGACTGCAGACACTCCTGGGGGTTGTGTCTGCTGCTCTGGGGACCTTGAACTACATTTGCTGCCATGCTGAGTTAAAAATGTGACTGTCATCCTTATGGCTGGGGAGAGGAAAAGGGAGGATTTAACTGCTGGTATAATCCACCCTCACGTCCAGTGACCTGAAGTGCTGGGTTATGTGTCTCACTGCCTAAGAGTTTAATAAACTGGGTTGTTAGAAAGTGTTAATTCTTTCCTCCTTTGTCTCCCTTCTTTTGGTTATTTTCCAGTTTGCAATAAGGAGATTGGCATCAGTTGGGGGTGTTTGGGGGGTTTTTTCCCTCTGTAATTTCTCTGTCTGTCAGTTACCCTTTGGCTGCAGTGAAACGTTGGCTGCTCTGTAAACTGGGAATACAAGAGCCAAATTTTCTTCAGCATATTTCAGGATCCCTGGGGTATTTTTTGGTTTTGTTTTATTTTTTCCCTCTGTAATTCCTCTGTCTACCAGTTACCCTTTGACTGCAGTGAACCATTGACTGCTCTGTAAACTGGGAATACAAAAGCCAAACTTTCTTCAGCATATTTCAGGATCCTGCTCTACTCCTGCATCAGGAGATCAGCTACAAAAATGTGTGCCAAGTCTCTTGATGCTGTACTTTATGCTGAGGATTTCAAGGATGTTTTCTTCACCTAATTATGATACTGGGGTAGGGTTTCTCTCCCTCCTTCTCTTACAAAGCAGCTGACAAAGCCCCACAGTTCCACAATATTCCCTTTGCTCCAGTTGTTTGTTTCAGCAGAGGAGGACACTAAACCCACTTCACATGTGCTGCCATGTAAGAAAGAACTTTGGAACGTTGTTACAAGGCTGGAGTTATTTTCAGTTTATCTGGTACCTAAACCCTGAACAGGTGGTTTGAATTTCATGGGTTATTCAGAAACCAGCAGCTGCTTCCAGCATTGGGGCCAGAACTGGAAGCAGCAGCCTGAGTTCCTGTGGTGAAACAAAGTGATCAATAATTTCTGAGTTCTCACCTTCTCCTCCCTGTGATGTGAAGGCTTGTTGGTGTGGGCAGCCCATCACAGCTGAATGACACAGGCAAAACCTTTGCAAAGGGTGAGTTCCCTCTGAATCTCCCACCAAACGCTGCTGTTGTTTCTGCTGCAAGGACAGGGTATTGTATTTGAGTCTGAGTCACCCAATTTCACCACAGGCCACATGAGGCTTCAGCTTCGTATGTACAGCAGGTTCTGAATTTTATTCTGAAATTGCTGGGCTTGTCTGGTTGGAAGCAGCTGAATGTTGTGTCCTCCTGTGGCAGAATCTGCAGGTTTAGTTTTATGCTGAGAGGTAACAATGGGATTCAATTTAGCCACTGCTGTTAAAGTCTTTAGAAAATCTTCCTCCCTCTCTGCCTGCAGCTTTTCAGTTACATGAAGGGAAGAAAATGTGGTATAAAAGGAACAAAAGAGGTCAAAAAATGTCTCAAGAGCATACTCCTGCTTCCGAATTTTGCTCACTTGCCACCAAGGGAGATCCACTATCACAGCTGGTTTGTGTGTCTGCCTGTAAATTTGTGCAGTTCCTGAAAGCAGAGAAAAAAAGAAACCTTTGGGTTTCCTTGCTCTGATTTTCACAGTGGCAGTTCTCAAAATAGATGTCACCAGCCCAAAAAGGCAGAACCAGGGGGACTGACAGATCTGGAAGTGCAAGCAAAGAAGCCCAGGGAGATTTGGTTTAGGACTGAGACCTGTGTTAGACCTAAATTAGATGGATTAAACTCCCCTACAAATCCCTGTCAGGCACATCATGAAGCTCTAAACTTAACCCAGGTGTCAGCAAATAATCATTTGAGGAGGGTGAAATTCATCACCAGCAAAGCACCTAGAAATGGAGCTAGAATGGATGAAATCCCATGGACATCTGAAGCAGAACTAACACATGCATTTCTCAGAACAATGTTCACTGTCATTTGAAATGAGACCTCCTGGTAGAAAGGTTGCAGATGATGTAAGCCTTACAGTAACAGGGAAAACAAAGCTCTCCTGTTTGCCTGCTTGAAATCCTCTAATAAAATAATGCATCTGTCAAATGTCATTCCTCTGTGTCATCAAAAGGGAAATGTTATTCCAAAATGCAGACTGCTTTCCATACACAGGGTTTTTTCAGGAGACCAGGGTTTTCTTCCCAGACCCATAAAAGCAGTCAAAAATATGATTAGCAGCTCTAGTACATTCACCTTATGCATCTCTGTAAACATCAGGAGCTGCCTTCTGCATTGTTTTTGCTGTCTCTGTTTTTCAAGCACAGTTGGAATTATCCACATAAATGGGTTCTGCTTGGAACAACAGCAAAAAAAACCACCACCCCCATGATAAACTGCCTTGCTGGTCTTATTTTTTAGGAGAAAAAAAAAAAAAAAGTAGAGTTGTGTGCCTTCTGTGCAAGTTTAGTATTCTGTGGTGTAAGTCTGCTTTCAAGCAAGTTTGCCCAAGCAATTACTTTGTGAATTACAGTTCCGTTCACCCAGAGTCAAATCCTGGGTTGTTTTGGAGCAGCCTTTGCTGGGCTCTGCCTGTGCAGGTCTCTGAGCTGCCTTGCAGCAGCTCCTGCTTGTGCTGGAGGCTGGGCTGGGATATGCCAAGGGCAGGGTGCTTTCACAAAGTGATCCTGAGTGATGGGGTTTGTGTCTCAGCAGGATTTGGTCGAGTTTAAACCTCCTCACCTTTGGAGTGAGAGGCAGAGCTGGTTTCTGCAGCCAGCAGGCTCCCAAGGGATCATGGCCAAAGAAACAGGGAGCAAATGCACCCAGGGAGCAGCAGAGGCAGCACTGGGGAGAAACTGGATCCCAAAAACACGAGGAGAGTGTGGGGCTCCTCTTGGGTAGTGTTGGGATATGTTAATCTTGTTGGAGGTCCATGTCTCCTTGCAGAGGACTCAGTAGGAATTCCTAAAATTAATATTCAGCAATGCTAATGGTGATGTTTGTAGCAATGTGATGCTGTAACACGCCAGCAATATCTAATTTATGGAGCCACCAGCAGTCTCAGTGGTGTGTGTGTGTGTTTGAGGGGGAAGGAAGGCTGTTCATAGTGCAGGTTATGCCTTCAAGCTTTGCAGAGCCTCTCCCAGACATGGGTGTGCTCACAGACCTGCACACAGCCCAGGCACTCCACTGAGCAGCAGCTCCTCTTCTTCCAGCACAACTCCAGCCTCAGCAACTCACCCTGGGAAAGTGATGTGTTTGTGAGGGAGGAGGGGAGAGCAGTGTGGAGAAATAAACCAGCCCAAAAGCACCATTTTATTAAGAGAAACAAAGTGCTGTGTTGCCTTTGGCTTTCTCCCTAGCGCCAGGGTCAGGCACTCACATGCTCCAAAGTAAGCAGGGCTTGGGTTCCTCTGCAGGAATCCTGCTGAGTGATTCTGGCTCTGGGGCTTTGCTGCTGCCCCTGGGCACAATTCCAGGGGCAGAGGGAGGCAGGGAGGTGCTGGTTCTGCTGGCAGAAGGGCTGGATGGCAAATGGAAGGGAGATTGCACCCCTGGGATGAAGTGGGGCCGGGGGAAGAGGGTGGAGCCCCTTCATCCCTGGCAGGTGAAGACAGAGAGTGGGGAGCAGAGCAGTGGCCAGAGGAGATGATGGTAATGATGAAACAGCAGCAGGGCAAAACAAATGAGTAAAAGTGCAGGAAAAAGGTGTGGGGTTGGAGAAAAGAGCTGGGCACAACGTTGTGCCCTTTTTAGTGGAGGGCTCCTGGGTTTTCACTTTATTTCTGTGTGATTATTTCTGTACGTCCTTGATCTCAGTTCCTTGGTCTCAGTTTCTTGTTCCTGATCTCAGTTTCTTGTCTGAAAACCTCCTTCCTGCCCTACTGGAATCTTTTAAGCAGGGGCTAAGGTCCAAGGAGAGGGAAGCCTTCACATACAGTGTCCAGGTTGTGGGGAAGCAGCTGAAGGTGAGAGGAAAGGATTTAGGGGAAAAAAAAAAAAAAATTTGTGAATCCAATGAAATCCATTCAAAGAGGGAGGAAAAGGAGGATCAAGGACCAGGAAGGAGACAGCTTCAGCTGTGTTGGAGTGTGACTGGAGAGGGTCCAGCCTCTAACAAAGCCCCTCTGGAAGAAGCTTCTCCCTAAAAGGTTTGCCTGGGGCCACCTCTAAGAAAAGGAGGGTGCAGGAGGCAAAGAGAGGCAGGGGCTGAAACCCAGCTGGAGTGAAAACCTGGGCTGTGTCCAATCAATTGGAGGCTGGAGAAAGCAGAGTCAAGAGTAATCCAAAAATAAAATAAAATTCAAGTTCTGTATGAGGCATTCCCTCCTCCCATAAGCTACTTCCATTTCATTTTCTGCCTTTCTTCAGTGCTGCCCTCTCTCCTGACCATACCATTAATCCATGATGTTTACTGTTTCCTCAGGAAATTGGATTGTCTTACTGCATGAAAATCTCAGTTCAATTTCCCTCAGTGAGAGTTTCTGGCTCTCTAGAGTTCTAGAGTGAATCTTATGTACCTGACATGGATGAACAGTCAGGTTCAGTAAAGAGGAGACAACCAAAAAGAAGAGCCACAAATGTGTTATTTGAAGGCAGGCAGTAATGATTTGTCATCCAATCTTTTGAGTTCCTTTGGTCATGATCTGTGGTTTTTGGAGATGGCAAGAGCACTCTGGAGAGTCGTGTGACCCCCAGGAAAAGTGACACACAAGCACTTGTAATTTTGGGAATTTAGTTAAAATTGTCCCCATTACATGTTTGCTTTCAAATGTTCTGGCAGAGCAGATCAGACACTTTCAGTGCCACTGGAGGCTTTTGTCATCTTTCTCACATGGATTCTGTGGCAGATTTTTGGCCTCCCTCCCTAAAAGCTGAGACTCTTTAATCTCTTCTATTGAGAAAATGTTCCTCTGCCTGTTAATGGAAACAGCACTGCACAAAGAGAACGAATATGAGAAAATACCTACATCACAGAAAAAAATGTCATCTATCTGAGAGGTTATCTACCTGTTTATTAAGACTGGTGTTTTTAAAATGTTAACATAGAAAGTGTCATTTTTAATGTACTGCAAAGGACTGTGCAAAGTCTGCTTGACCCCCCCTAGGAATTCCAGGTGACTCTCTCTGGAGTGATGCAGCTGAGGGACAATCTCCCACCCATTGAAAAGCAGCCCCAAGCAGTGGAACACTTTGCAGACATTGCTGCTGATGTTGCTGGAGGGGCTGACCAGCAGCTTGCAGACAAGGAGGCTCCCAGGGATGAGTCAGGGATGCAGCAATGATCACCCGGTGCTCTGCCCATGCCGGGTCTTTGGCCCAGACACTCCCTGTCCTCAGTCTGTGAACTGAGGAACAGATTGCATCAGGCTGGCACCAGGACTAGCAATCCTCAGTTTTTGGGTTAATCTTTGGGTTGGCAAGAGTTTGGGGTGTCTGAGGTCTGCTTGTCAGGGAGATGGAGGAGCTGATTTGCAGTGAGTCACTGCACAGCTCCGAGCTGCTCACATGGCAGCCTCCCAAAACAGGCATCTGAAGTAACTTCACTTTCCTGCACCACATAAAATGCCAGGCAGCTTTCTGCTTTTCTCTAAGTCGAGCCATATATCCCTTTCCTCCAGTCTGGGATCATGGGCTGCAGCCCCTGCTCAGATTTTGCTGCCAAGAACATGAGCCAACCTTGCCCAGTGGAGGGAATTGATCTTTCCACTTCTTGGCCATCATCCCTCTAAATGATCTAGTGGGTGACTCCAGGCACACTTAATTTCATTTTTTTTTTTTTCTCATCAGCTCTTGAAAGTTCCAGTTGGGTCTCTTAATTCCTTCCATAACCTTATGAAAACACAGCTCTGAGAGCTGGGCTTTTCCAGCAGCTCTGTCCCGGGGATGCAGCAGGGTCATTAGCAGCCAGTTGGGGCCCCTGTGTGTCTGTGTGTGTGTGTGTGTGCTTTGCCTTGCAAGCTCCAAGTCCTGCAGAGGTGTCTGGGACAGGATTCTTGGCTCTCTCCTTCTTTAAATGAAAGCCTAGGAGCAGACAGCTGGATTGAGGAGATGGCAGTGGGAAACAAAGAGGTAGGAAATGGGAAGCAGAGAGGGAAGGGAGGCTGAAAATCAAGCAGAGAGGTTGCAGTGGAAAGGAGGGCAGCCAAGGCTCTCTGTAGGAACACCATGGCATGGAGATTCCTGGGGTCCTGTGGCTCCTGGAGGTGATGGAAAGTGGAATCAGGATGGAGGGTGGGCTGTGCCAAGGCTGTGCCTCTGCTACAGTGAAAGGAAATGCCTCAGTGAATGGAGAGTGAGCTCCTTCCACCCCCAGCAGGGAAAGGAAATGGGTCTGCACCACTGGGAGACCTTCAGGAAACCAACCTGGGACCTGCCAGGTTGTAGAAAACAGATCACTGGAAAAACTGCTAACATAGAGCAGGAGAAAAAAGGGTTTTTTCCATCAATAGACAAAAGAGAAAAGCCAAGAAGTGCCAGATGCTGTATTGGACAAGTGCTTTATAAAATGGAAGGATTGCCCATGGCTTGGGTCTGCTCTTCTCCAAGCCAGCACTGCACACACAGAGATATTTGTGAGGTTACAGGGGTGGCTATTCTCACTTCCACAAGATCTGAGCCTATTTACTGGCTCTGAGTGTGGAGACACAGTGGAAATTCCTGGCAGGTACCAGAATTTTCCCTAGAGCTGAGAAGAGAATGAAGGCAGAATTATCAGCAAGGTGGCCAAGGCTGCTGGATTAAAGAGCAGAGCTGGTTCCAGAGTGAGTAATCCCACATTTCCCACCCACAGAGCTCTGCTCCTGCCCCCCAGTGCCCCGGACCAGCCACGTCAGATGTCACAGCTCCCTTCCAGCCCACGTTCCTGGGGCTTTGCCATGGAAACCAGGATGACAGTGAGTGTGGCTGTGCTGTGTGGACTGGGAATGGGGCTGGGGTGAGCAACACGACCCAAAAAACAAGGCTGGAGCAAGGAGTGAGGTGGAGAGTGGTGCTGCTGAGTGGGGAGGTCAACCTTTCTCACTCCTTATTTAAAAAAAAAAAAAAAAGTTACAAGTAAAATAATCATAATAAATATGTTCCAGAAGTTTAGAAACAACTCCAAAATATTTTGGTTTTTTTAAGTCATAGTATATATATATATATATATATTATATAAATATTTTTAAATATACTATTGTATGTTAACTCCATCCTCACAGAGTTGGCAGTTAATTAGTTCAAAAACAAAACCAAAAAAACCCAAAACAAAAACAAACAAAAAAAAACACCAAAAAACCAAACAAACAAACAAAAAAACCCCACAAAACCAACAACAACAAAAAAAAAACAAAAAAAACCCCACAACCAAAACAAACAAACAAACAAACAAAAACCACCCAAAAACCCCAAAAAACCCTACAAGAATAAATGCCCTGACCCTGTAATTTATGGTTGTATAATACAGGGATAGAGAGGGATGTTTCACAAGTGTTTACAGGGACAGCACACAGGGGGAATGACCTTAAACTCAGCCAAACACCACTTTCAGGTGTTGCCAGGGTTTTCAGGGCCTGTGTGGACAAATCCTATAAAAGTCCCAATATTAATAATCAGTCATTCTCTAATTAACATTCAATATGATCACTTCCAGGACTGGGCCTGTGGAAATCTGGCAGGGTGTAAAAGAAATGTGCAAAGAAGTGAGGTAGAATTTCCATGTGCAGCACGCCATGTTCTTTCTGTGGCTTTGTGGAGAGGAGTGAGAGCTGGGCTGGAAAGGTCAGTCGTGCTCTGCATGGAGGAGCTCCCACTGCCACAGCCACCATTTGGCTGTTAACAGCATAAATCAGAAAGTTAATTCCTGCAGAAAGCCTGCATGACTTCAGGAAAAAAAAAAAACAAACACCTAGAAGCAAAAATGGCAAAACACCAAAGAGGGTAAAGAGAGGGAGAGAAGGCTGAGTGAAATAGGGAGAAGAGGAGCAGTGGGAGGGAAAGGGAAACCTTCCCAGCTCCAGGGGCAATCTGGCATTTTGGCAGAGGTAAAGCAGCAGGTCAGGGCCCTGTGGGGACATGGAGACAGACAGACACAGGCAAGGGACCTGCAGCAGAAGGATGGGACCTGCAAGACAAGGGATTAATGGGCAAAGAAAGCACTTGAAGGCTTAGATTTGGAATAGGTAAGGAAAAAAGCTGATTTCAAAGAAATACTATTATCTGGTTTTAATTCTAGGCAAACTTTTTTCAAAGTACAAAATCTTTCACTGAAAGTTTTATACTTTCTGGCTCTTTTCCCCCCATCTCAATCCCTCTGAAGATCTCTGCTGTGCAGTGCCCAGATGTAGATGTGCACACAGCAGGTTGCAAGGGACACAGAATTTCTTGACTGAAAAAAACCCAAACAAACAGATTTCAGAGAGGCTGTGAGTTGTGTTCTCACTGTGTCAGCACAGTGACCTCAGGGCTAGAGAAAGAGATGGGAGGGGACAGGAATGGTGCCACCCCAGCCCAGGCCAGCATGGAGAGTGACTTGAGCAGCCCTTTTCATCCTTAAAGCTTTTCCCTGGCCGTCTGAGCAGGGTTTGCAGCAGGGGGAGATCTCAGCCCGTGCAAAGCCAGCCTGGCTCAGTTGTGCCTCCACAGCAACGGCTCCGAGGGCAGTGTGGGATCTGAGCATCCTCTGGCTACACCTTGGGAACGCTGATAAAGCTGCCTCTGAGCCACACACACGGAGCTGAGGCCAGGGCTGGGAGGAAAAGTGCCTTTTTCTCTCCTTGGGAGCACTCCCCGAGGTAAGTGACATCTGGCTGGGGCACTGCCAGGTCCCTGCGCCCAAGGCTTGAGCCCTGCAGCTCCCCAGAAGGCACATTCCAGGGGTGAGTGTATGGAGTGAAGAGTGTTGGCCTCAGTAAACAGCTCAGGGGAGGCAAAGCAGAGCTGTGAAATACTTGATGGTGGTCAGGGGCACAGGAGCCTGGTGCTGCCCTGAGTTGGGCAAAACATTCCTCTAAGGCAAATTATGGAAAATCATTGTCTGGCACTGCACTGCTTGGATTTGGTCTTGGATTTGAAGGATTTGATGAGATAGGAAAATGCTTCCCAATAACTTTTGCCCCACGTTGCCCAGTGTATACTGAAATAAGGAGACTCTGGAAGGTTAAACCAACTCAAGGCAGTGATCTGCTGGAGCTGCACATTCTCTTGTGTTATCTCCTTTCAGGCATGGGCTTGAATTGGACCTTCAATTGCATCAGGCTTTTGTCATAATTTCTGAGTGCTCAGCTTTTGAAGATTCACTTCTACATGAAGTTCTTGAAAAGAGCAATAGTCAGCAGTTTTACAGCAAAGCAGTTTTTCCAACAAGTATTAATGTAATTAAGGAGAGGGGGATGTGTGCTGGAGCTTAAAAACCACAATTTTAAATAGACAGGGAGAATAGACAGAACAAGGACAGTGGAGAGGCAGGACTAGGATCATCACCTGGATTTCAGAGCTTGTCTTTTTGCTGGCTGGAAAAGATGGTCACATTAAAAAAAAAAAAAATCTGAAAGTAGATTCTCACCAGTGTGAGACTCTGATCATTGGATATCTCAGTGAGGTGTGATCAAATCCTGAAATGCACCAGTGACGTTGTCTGACCACTCCTGGAGTGGGTGATCACACTGGGAGAGCTCAGTATCCTCCTCTACAATCCCAAATGTCCCATGTGCACCCCCCAGAGTGAGTGTTCTTGTTGTCTCTTTCCAAATGGCTGCATTTTTGTCATCATGGCCATCTTCCTCAGGAACCTGCTGGGGCAATCAAGTCACTCAGGACTGAATCACAGCAAAACAGGGTTAAGGCAGTGCTTAGCAGAGCAGGGTGTGGAATGATGGGTCACAGAGGTCCTGACTGGTGCACAGGAGCAGTGGGGTTGGTGTGGAAGGGCTGTTGAAGTGGGAGAAGCTGTAGCTCAGAATAGCCATGGGGATCCCCTGTGGAGTAATCTGAGGGATTAGGCTCTGGGATAGTTCACAGGATAGTCTGTAGGACAGACTGCAATTCAGCCTAGAGGACAGTCGAGTGGGTAGTGGGATATGGGATAGGCTGTAGCACAACCCACAGGATAACTAACCCCCAGGATACCCCTGCAGTGCCAAGGGCTCTCCTGAAAGACTTCCAGTGCCTGCCCCAAGCTGGTAGAGGAAGGATGTGAAGCAAAGGCTTGCACTTCCCAAAAGAACCACCTTGCTGCTGGCTCTGAGAGCTTTAGAAGTACCACAGCCTTCAGCCTGGAAGGTCAGCCCGGCTCTGACTCCCAGGCAGCTCTGGGACCCACCCAGCCCCTACAAATCCCCTTTTTGCAGAGCAGCACAGCCCTGTCTGCACTCCCAGGGGCAGCCAAGGACAAACCACAGCCAGGGACAAACCACAGCCAAGGACAAGCCACAGATAAGCCCCTTGGCCTCTGCTGGGGTCAGTTTTGTCTCGCTCTGGCTGCAGAGAGAATTTGGGGTGGGCAGGGTGAGCAGCACCGACCCTGCTGCCCCAAGCCCTGCTCTCCCAGCCTGCAGCATCAAAGAGCCCAGGAAAAGCTTTTGCAACCCGTCCATCAAAAGCCTCTGAAAACCCAGAGAGTTCAAGCTGTCAGGACGGGCTGTGTGCTGCCTGTGCAGCCTTTCTGCTGTCCCCAAACTCCGTCCCCGCCGTGCCCGAGCCTCACCCGCGGCCGCTCCGGGTCCCCGGGCGCTGGGGCACGGCACAGCCCGGGCACGGCAGATGGCACCCGGCATCTGCTCCGGGAACACCGCCGGGGCTTCGCTGCCTTCTGCCTTCCTCACGGGAGACGCCTTTGCCAGGAGACTTCTCGCTCCCCTAAATAACAAATTCCTTCTCTCCGGGGGCGGCACGGATGGCGGTGGGCGAGAGTATGGGCTTTGTGCTTTCTTGGTGCTGCTGGAGCTTACAGGGGGGGAAAAAGAGCTTCTGCTTTTCCCTTCTGTCCTTGCAATGATAACGGGAGGGATGTGGAAATGGAGCTGCTGAGTTTGGATTGAGACGGTCCAAGCCCTGGCTGGCAGCGGGTGTCTGAAAGGACACTTCCAGCCCAGGGCACTTCCAGACGGGAGCCTGTCACTGTGCAAGCAGCTCACCAGGAGAGGCACTAACTAATAATTACGGTCCTATTTCAGCGTAAAATCAAATTATATCTCTCACCACCCCGGTGAAGGAGGGGTTTTTTTCTCCTTCGCAGCCCCCCCGAGGGACAAATCCCACTTGATCTTGTGCATAACAGGAGTTGGTCAGTCCTGGGGTCAGAGCCCGAATGCGGATGCCCAGCAGCTCTCAGCCTTAAAGCCAAGAGGGGTTGTTGCTATGGGAATGGAGAAGGGGCTTGCAGGCAGCATCTGGAGCCTGTGCCTTTCCCAGCCCGAGGCAGCTGGATTTGGAGGGAAGCAAAACTAAAAGGAGGTGGCAGAGAGAGACAGAGGCACAGCAAAATGCATGCATGTTAGAGGAGGGACCTTCCCAGAATGAGAGTACAGTGGGATACAGAAGAGCGGGGACACCAAACTGTCAGCCAGCGGTGGCTCGGCTGGGTAGGATAAACCTGATTTTCCGCTCTGATTGACACTGGAAACAAGTCCGGGGAGAGCCCAGCTGTAGCAAGATGGGATCTGCCTCCTCGACTTACCGGCCCAAATGTATTTATTTGGACATTGATGGAAGAATTCAAAAGGTACTTTCGCTGTTTTTCACCAAGTGGCGTCTCCGGACGCGGCTGCGGGCGGTGCTGGCTGCCCGACCCATCCCCGGTACCGGAGGCAGACGCGCATCCAGCGGGCTCCGAATCCCTTTTCGAGGGGAAAGGGGTGGTGGGGGGCGGGGGGCTCCTGCGTGCCTTCTGCTTTGTACACGGATGTTTGTTTAAAGGGGAAGGGGAGGCTGGCAGAGGGGAGGGCTGGTCGCTGCCAACACGAAGTCGCTGCCAGCTCTCCCTGCCGGCGTTGGGGATCCTCGGTTTTCGCAGCCGTGTTTTGGCTTCCGCTCCCGGAGCGGCGTCGCGCCGTGTTTACAAAGTTTAGCCTGTGGCGAGGTTTTCCCCCCCAAAGGCAGGGGGAGCAGGGAAGCACAGCCGAGCTCCTCAAGGGATGTCTGCCCGGGGGTTCTGGCCGTGGGCATCTCCCTCCGGCCGAGCTGAAGGTCAGGCAGGTGCCCGGCTCTTCGTGCACGGCCGGGGGGCTGCGGGCGGACCCCGCTGCCTCTGCTAAAGTTGCTCGTAAATGCCGATAATTAAAACTTTCGGCACCGTTCGCCTGCCTCGTTGGGTTAAGCACGGTTCACAGCGCAGGGAGAGCTGCGGGAGAAATGTGTCCTGGCTAAAAGGGAGAGCTCGCACGCTTGCCGAGCTGACAGCACACTGCTTTTAAACAGAAACAATGCCGGCGCCTTTCTGCAAGTCTTTTTTTTTTTTTTTGTTCCCCCCCTTCTCTTTGTCAGCAGCTCTTTGGCCGCAAACCAAGTGCCTTTTCTGTAACACAGGGCTGTGCGAGGCTCCAGAGCAAGTAAACTCTGATTTGCAAAAAATTCAAATCTCGTCTTCCTGCTCTAAATTCTCGGTTCACCCAGCCTCGCCTTTTGTTGCTTCTTTGTAAAGAAACAACAACGACACCGTGTCCCTTCCCTGCCCTGCGCTGAGTGACCCCAGCGGAGGGGTGAATGGAGATGACAGTCCCATCCCACCACACACGCCTCCAATCCCCTCCACCACTGCCCCGGAGACCCGTCGTGACCGCTCAAAGTCGTGTCCTCAGGAGCAAGGAGAATCCAGATCTGTGCCGGATTCCCCAGAGAAAGCTGCTCCTCTTGATCCACCTTATTCGTAGCTTAGTCGTCATGATGATGGTCCCTCTGGTGCTGTGAGGTTGTGCCTGCCGACTCTGCTGAGCTGAGGGCACTGATTCTCTTTATCCAGGGTTTAATAAATTGGTTGTCTGGTGGCCCCCCAAAGCTTGTATTGAATGGAGCCTCCTGGTACCTGTACAGCTCAGTACAAAAAATGTTTTGGTGTTTCGAAAGGGTGGTGAGTGTTTCCATAGATGTCGGTAATGCACAGTGTTTGTCATCTATGCTGGATTAAAAAAACCAAAAATACAGCATTTCTCCAGCCAGCCTCTGGAGAATACTTTTAACACTAAAGGCACAGGAGAGGCACAGTCACATGAGCAAGCAAATGCAAACTCAGGCAGCATTAGGGGGGTTTAGTCTCGGTAAATGTTATCTGTTTCTTTTGTCAGATGTAAAATCCTGCCTGTGTAATGTTTGGAAGGATTCCTGAAGGAAAAAAATGCCGTGTAAATGGGGTTCACCCAGCGGTAAGCAGGGCATATCTCAGATTCTCCTGCCTTCTCAGAACATCATTAGAAAGAAGCAGAAGGGAGGAGGGGGGAAAAAAGCAACAGCCCTTAATCTTCCAAGGAATGCAGCATGGAGGCTTCTAAAGGGAACTCATTAAATCAATGCTAAGCTTCTTGTCAGCCAATAAAGAGGTACAGCTTCATTATAACAGCGCTTGGTGAGTTTGAAAGGGCTCAGCTCCAACACGAACCGGCCCTGCAATAGAACTGGGCATCCTACCCCAGCACCGCTTGCGGCTGCAGCTGTTCAGAGGCAATTTTTTTGTGTTTCCGTGGCCTCATCCTGAATTTCCGCCGGTGCAGCCGCAGGGTGTGCTGTTGACTTTGGGAGAAGTTGTTTCACCTCGGCGCCGGGGTGAAGGAAGGGACAAACCCTGCCCAGGGAGCCGCACGCCTCCTCCTCCTCCAGGATGGGAGAGCAAAGAGCTCTGCAGCAGGAGAGTGGAATTAAACTAAGTAGGTTTGTGTGTTGGCAGGCCCAGAGGGGCACAGCAGGGAGGGCTAGAGGAACCTGGTGGTTACAAAAGAAGAGTTGGCTGCCTTTGAAGTCCTTCCCAGGAGTTATTAAAATAAAGGAAGGCACCCTCAGCCCGGTTGAAAGCGGGACCAGGCCGGTGCCAGCACGTCCCAGAGGAAGGGCTGAGGTCCATATCTGTCTCTCACAATTTCCTTCTGGACAAAGTGTCCAGCCCACAGCTGGAGAACTGTGTGGAGTGATGGATGAGCAGCTGGCTCACAGGTCAGGCACGAAGGGTTGTACTGGATGGGGTGACATCAGGCTGGTCACTGGTGGGGTTCTGGAGGGCTCCTGTGCTTTTCAACACCCTCATTAACAACCTGGACGCAGGACTAATGAATACTAAATAAGTTTGCTGATCACACTGAACTGGGAGGAGCTGTTGGCTCCCTCAAGGCCAGAGAGGCCCTGCAGAGAGACCTTGACAAATCTTAGGGCTGGGCAATCACCAGCTGTATGAAGTTCAACAAGGGAAAATGAAGGATTCTGTACCTGGGATGGGGTAACCCTGGCTGTGTGCATAGCCTGGAGAATGAGATGCTGAAGACCAGCACCAGGAAAGGGATCTGGAGTCCTGGTTGACATAAATTTGAATATAAATCAGCAGTGATTTGGCAGCCAGGAGGGCCATCCCAAGCCTGGGGCCATCAGCATGGCAAGCCAGGCAAGGGAGGGGATTGTCCTGCTCTGCTCTGGACTGGGGCAGGCTCACCTCAAGTGCTGGGGGCAGTTCTGGGCACCACAATATAAAAAAATCATTAAACTATTAGAGAGTGTCCCAGGGAGGGCCATGAGGATGGTGAAAGGCCTTGAGGGGAAGCTGTGTGAGGAGCAGCTGAAGTCCCTTGGTCTGTTTGGACTGGAGAAGGGGGGCCTGAGGTAAGCTGACCTTCCAGAGGCACAGCCAGGCACAGCATGGTCTTTACCAAAGCTGGCCACAGTGTTGGGCTCTCCTCCAGTGGGGAGAGTTGGCTGAACACCTCTCCAAGCTGGGGTAGCTTTAGGAGGGACCTGAGGTGGCCCAGCCCAGCAGACTCCACCTGTGGGACTCCAAGCTGGCAGAGTCATGCAGGGGCTGTGGGAAGGGGAAGATCAAAGGCTGTGGGATTACAGCCACACTCCAGATCCAGGGCTCTGCACAAACCAGCTTCAAAGGGGTCACTTGTTCTTGGAGCTGAGTGAAAAACTAATTCTGGTGTAACTCTTCCTATCCAACACCCATGTAAAGGGAGGCACACCTGGGGGAAACAAGTGCTGCTCAGTTTATTTAAGTACTGCTCAATTTATTTATTTCTAAAGGACCTTCTCAGCCAGCAGTCCATCACCCACTTGCTTGGACACACACCTCAGGAGCACCTGGGGCTGAGCACACAGGGAAACACCTGGGTGTGCCAGCCCTGCCACAGCTTGCTCTGCTGGCAGGCACAGGAGTAGACAGCAGGGCAAGGGGAAACTGTGGCTGTGTTTCATGTAGGACAAAGTGATCTCCACAAACCAGCATGGACTGGGATTTCTCCTAGTTCCTGGAGTGCCACTAGATGGGATCAAGCACCCAAACCCCCAACATCAGTGGAGATGTGCCAAACATGAGCCAGATTTGGGGCCTTATTTTCCCTCATTTTCCGTCATTAACCCCTTGGCTGCATTTTGAAGAAAAAAATCCTATTCAGTCTGTTTTGAATTAAAAATCCACCAGGAAAAAAAAAAGAAAAACATTCCCCATCTCATACCCAATCTTTTTTTCCATGGAGAAACTACTGGGAACATTTTCTTTTGACCTTTGAGATTTAAATGGTAGCACAGCAGAACCAGCCAGTGGCCTTATTCCCAGCAGGATGGCTTCACAGCTCTCCTTTTCAAATGTCACACAGTAGTGGCTTTGCTTGCAGAGTTTTAAGAAGTTCCTCTGAGAAAAATACTTGTTTCAAGAGTATTTCTGTTTCCAGTGTCTTAATCAGCATCATATTTGTAACAAGTATGGAAAATCAGAGGGCTACAGAGCCTGGAAAAAAAGAAGAGGACTGTTGCCTTTGTTAAAGATTCTATGAAATCACTCAGTGGTATTTTCCTCAGAAAGCAAGTAAAGAATTTTGGAGTCATTTTGCTGGTCTGTTGAGTCATTCTGGATGGTAAGCGGAAAATTTGCCTTTTTTTATTTTTCCCATCAAAGAAATGCATTGAGTTCAAGCATTCTGGGCGCCTACTGACCTGACTTGTGTTGCAGGACACTGAGCCATCCACAGCCATTGTTCCCCTTGGCCTGAGGTCCCCAAAATACAGGACAAGGCTCAGAATGAGCTTTGGTGTTGGGGTTGTTGTATCCAAACATCAGCGCGCAGGAGTCGCTTCTGTCACATCAGCTTTTCTTTTCAACTACAGCAGCAGCATCTGTGGTGTAAATGCCCTGATTCTAGCAAAGCCAACAGATTTTTCCAAGGCTCACCAGGCTATTTTTAACCTGCAAAACTGGATTCAGATGAAAAAATAAAGCACAGCAGAAAAAAATAATGGTGTGATGTTCCCTTCAAGGCAATGAAGTATTTTTGCATCCCAATGACTCTTCCAACACAGCCAGGCAAGCCCATGGACCCCATCCTGTGTCTGTTTGGATTGAGGATTTAGGGGAACACCCTTTCAGCTGCCAAATACCAAATGGGTGCACAGGATGGGTGTTCATGGGAGTCAGGACATGGACTGTGGGCTCTCTGTGGGCTGCTCTGTGCCACATCCTGCTTTAGCACAGCAAGACATAGGAATGTTTTTGTGGGATCAAGGCCATTTTCTTAATGCTGGCAGACTCTGTGGCTGTGGGAGGGTAAAAGGTGGCACAGCCTGAGTCTGGCCAGCTCTTGGCTGAGCTTGGCTTTCTCACTTTAACTGGCCCTGGTGAACTCGAGGTGCCTGTGTGTTCTTGTAAAGCAGCACGAAATGAGCAGGTTCCTTGAACTCTGTCACACTGCAGCACATAAACATTTTAAGGAGTAAAAATGCCTGTAACCCATGCTTTTAAAAACATGAAAAATAATGTTACACATGGGCCTCTCTCTGCCCTACTCCCCTTTCTCCCCAGTGGGGGCTCCTCAGAGCATTTAGGATACCAAACCATAATCCCAGCACAGCTCTGTAATTCCAGCCAAAATTCTTCCATACCCATCACCCAGCAAGGCTTGTTTACTGCTGTTTATCTTTCTGAAGTCACACTCGGTGTATTATATTTATTGCAGTTTATGTTCACACTAATCCAGACAAAGTGTAAGTTTAACACTCTCAGCCTAACACTTTCCTCATAGGTAACTCTGGTGTTACCTATGGGTTCAGACCAGCCAAATATAGTTTATTCTTCTCATATTCAACTCTTCTGGCTCCTCAGAAACAAAATAAAATCATTCTGTTTCTAGAACTGATGGCTTCAGTTTTAGCTTTCATATTTTCCAGATTCTGTATTGCATTAGTGTATAACTCAGAACTTCATGTAAAGTGTTAGCAAGTTCTCCTCACAGTTTAGTCAGACAAAAAAAATCATTTTCTGAGAACCAAGGACATCATTGCAGATTCAGGCCCAAAAAATATAGACAACAGTGAGTTGAGGAGAGCAATCTGGGAGGATGGAACTTCACAACCTGAAGCTGTAATTGGACAATTAACCCCAATCTGTAAATGGACCAAAACTTATAAAAGTGTGAAAACTTGTGACCCATTGTCCCTCTTGGGTGTAGCCTCTGCCAGGCTCTTGTACTGCCCAAGGTGTAACCTTTGAAGGCCTTTTAAATAAATACCCACTTTATTCCTTTATCACTGTCTAGCCTCTGTTCTAGGTAGCCTCTCGAAGCATCAGAACTTGCTTATATAGATTCAAGTCAGCCTTTCTCTGGTCTCTCCTCAAACTTGCTTTTCCTCACTCCATTAATTAACATTTTCCTTCTAACAGTCCTCTATTACCAAGCCAGTTCCAATGTCAGACTTTAATATTGTGAGCAGCTCAGAAACAAGCAGCTTCACTCACAACTACTGAGAACATTTGGTGCTGAAGCATCCCTATTTTCCAGTTTACAAAACATTTCAAGCCTCATGCATTCATGTGCTGCAGGGTTAATTGCACTTAGTACTCCATTAGCAGCAAATGTGTGCCCTTCTTGTGTTAAGAAAAGCCAGAATATAGAGATTTGTGTTGTTTGTTAAAGGTGGAAATACTCCTATGAAATGTTTGTGTTTCTGCTGCAGAGGATAGGGAACTTTCAGCCTGGCCCCTCACAATCAGCCTTGCTGGTTCCTGGTTGAGTTCTGCCATTAATAATTAGTCCTGACAGATAGAATATTTGCAATATGCCCCTTAGTATAGTCAGTAGGTTGCACAAGTCTCTGTTGAATGTAATCTCCCTTTTTCTATGAGCCCTAATGACTCTAAAAATTACTGAATCCTTCTTTGCTCACAGTGAAAGAGCCAACCTCTGTCACGCTGCCCCTCTCAGTGGACAACCTGCAAGACTGTCCTGGGCTCACACATCCATGACTGCATTGTAGACATCTTTCTTTCCTAAAGAGAGGAAAAATCTCTTTTCCCACAGCTCTCTTTTCAGGGATGTTACAGGGGTGGGAACTGTGACTTACCACATGCCTCGGGATCCTGGTACATCAGCTCTGTCTGGCAGCTCCTGTTCCTTAATTTAGGGCAATGTGTATGATGAGGAAACGAATGGGATTCACCCCAGTTGACCACAGGCACCCCAAAGGGAGTGATGAGTGATGGCTGCTCCAGCAGAGTCATGCAGGTTCCCCTGCAGTCACTGGGGAGGCGGGTGGCATCTCCAGGGGATGATTCATCCCATCCTAAAGGGGCTTTTGGAGACGTGTGGGCAAATCTGGAGACTGTCCTCCTTTTCTGCTGGCAACAGAGGGCACCTGGCAGAGAGACAGCTTGGGAGATGCTGAGCCTGTGGATGGTTAAAATCACGTCAGGCAAACTCCACATGTACATTTCGTGTTGAAATGAACATTCCCAAGCCACGTCCCTGCCCAAAACTGTGTGAATCAGCAGGATTACAGAGCTGTGGCTTTTGGGATGAAATATCTGCCACACTTCTCATCCTCTATCAGTGTTTGAGGAGCTTGGGGGAGTTTTCATTTTTGCTCAGACCCTCCTCTGCTGAGGGCTCTCGTGTTTTCTCCCCCACACATGGACATGCACACATGCACTGGTTTTCTCTTCTCCTCTTAGAGAAGCTCCCACTGTATCAAACAGATGGCAAATCTGGCAGACTATTTTTAATGCTGCCTAACATTCAAGGCTCAGATAAATGAGTGGTTTTCTGAATATCAGCTGTTAATTAGTGTGAGAAGTAAAAAAGGAGATGGGGAGTTTGGGTATAGTTGGGCTGATACTATGTTTGTATCTGAGTTTAAAGAATGAGAAAGCTGGAATGTTTTTAAATATGGGATTTTAGGAAAAGCTTGTTTTGGATATTGGGGACTATGACAGAGAGGACATTTATGGATATTTTTTGAGGAAGACCTATTTGCTTATGTGTCAAGAAGTATGAATTCCTTCCAGTGATTCCTACAGAGGGATACCTAAAATTTCTGGATCATTCTTCATTTTGTTTTTGACAACAAACACCTCTGGAAAGACAGGGAAAATCACAATGAAAAATTTCACATGAACCTTCTGCCTGAATAGTTCAGAAATCCTCCATGAAAGCTGCTCTTACAGAAGCAGCAGCAATTTTTACCAGTCCATGCAAGATACATGACTGGGTTTTCCTAGAATCTTTTCTAACATAGCATCCCCCATTCTCATTAGTGAAAGATTGTAATTTAGATTATTTGAACTCTGTAATTTCAGCCCTGACTGAACATTGGTCACTGAGCCGAATGAAAGACATGACCAAGTGCTGAAGTATTGAAGATAGTAGGTTGAAACCAGAAGAAAAGAAGGAGAACTGGAAACTGAGGGTACACTGGCTTCAAAAAATGTTTTTACATTATTTATTTAAGAATTTTACTAGGGTAAAATAAAAATAATCAAACAGAAGTTAAAATCTTGGAAGAATACCCAGATACAGACAGCAGATCAGAACATGATAATGTTCTGGACAGAGTTTGCTGTTTACAGAGAGGATTAGCTGTTCTGAGGATCAAATATAGAACAGAAATTGGATTTGTAAACTGTGTTTTTACCTATCCTATCTGAAAGCAAAATATAATGTGATTAGTTGTAAACTGGTAGGCTGCAGAGTCTGTGCACAATGGTCCTTTAGTAAAATCTCCATCACAGTCCTTAATCTGAACTCCTCTCCAAGTGGGAAAACCAGCCCAGAGCATCAGGGCTCTTAATCCCTGCTCTTCCCAAAAGGGTTTTTTTAATCCTTGTCCTAGACCAGAGGTGGGTACTGTGGATTAAGAGACAATGGCTCCTTATTTCAGAAGAAAATTTTTCCAAAAAAATGCAGAACTGTTTCCAGGAAAGAAACCAGTTCCAGAGAGTGGAGGTCCAGGCCAGGAACCAGGCATCCCCATCGAGCCACGCTGTCCTACTTTGCAGTCCCTGCATGCCTCATCAAAATGTTATTTCCACTCCAAAAAGCCTCAGTTATTATTCATTCTGCTTTTCCCCCTTTTGCGTCACGTTGCTTCCCAAGGCAGACAGAACATTGCCCACTTAAATTGAATGGCTGCTCCCTGATCTTGATGGAAATTCCTTGACACAAGCAAGTTAAACTTTCAGAGAAGGCTGTCATTTTTTATTTTTTTTTTTCATTTTTCCTGTCATTTTTTTTTCCTACATGTGGTAGAATCACAGAATTGGGTTGGAAGGGACCCTTGAGGGTCTAGTTCAACCCCCTGCAATGAGCAGGGACATTTTCAAACTGATCAGGTTTCTCAGAGACCCATCCAGCCTGGCCTTGAATGTTCCCAGGGATGGGCCATCCACCATTTCAGAGGTTTTGATAACAGCAGCAAGGACAGAAATATGAAATCATGTTAACTCTCAGGAGGAAAAAAACCCCTGTTTGCAGATGCTGCATGACTTTTCAGGAATACAGCCTTTTCCTCCTGGCACAAATCCAAGGGAAATGCAGTTAACAGGGTTTATATGTGGCTGATTTTCTTCTTGGCAATTAGTCATCAATCTGCAAGCTGAAGCAGAGGCCTCTGTTTCCCTTTTCCCACGTGGTTTGTCACTGCTGTGACTCTGCTCACACTTGATTTCAGTTCTGCCTTTGCTTTCAGAAATTGAGTGTCTAGTGTTGACTGGTCTTGCAGGAGACTTTCATGCCACCAGGCAATATCAGAGTCCTTGTATCCTCTTTTTCCTCATCCCTGGAGCTTCATCCCTGCATTTTTTTGGGTTGGCTTGCATGACTATGCACTTTTAAAATGTGTATTGTGAGGAAAACTGGAATTTCATTGCAGGAAACCCTATATGTGCATGATCTTAACCCCAGCTGTCAGAACTGCTGTGGTGTCCTGACTTTGGCCTCTGTTAGACCTCAGTCTTTTCCTAAGCAAGGATATCTTCCAGCACCAGGCATTAATGCAGGGAATGAAATGCTGGGAGACACATCTCAGCAGTGGTTTCTCATCCACAGGGACCTAAGCAAGATTATTGTGGGTCAGAGACAGCTGAGACAGGTCTGAAGGGAGATGAAACTTGTGAATCAGAACCCTAGACAGTTCCAGAAGTGTATGATCATGGAGACTCAGGCTGAGCAGCAAAGGTTTTGGGACACCTGCCCAAGCAGGGACATCTCCACAGGGCTGGGTGAGATGCTCTGTCCTGCAGCCAGTGCCAGGGCTGCCTGTCCTCAAAGCTGCAGGTCAACCTCTGCAGGTCACGGGAGAACCCACGTGCCCCAAAGGGTGGCCACCAGCCCAGTGTCCCCACGTTGCCTTCCTGCTGCTGATGTCCCCCCAATGCTAATGGACTCTGGGCAAATAGGATTCCTATACTGTGCTGGAGCCATCAATAGTACTCAGTGCTGTCCTCCCATCCTCTAAAGCACATTCCAATTGTGTTCCATCAGCACAACTGGCATCGACTTTGCTGGGAACCTGTGGACAATAACAGGAACAATTGCACATGGCTCCAGAATATCTGAGGCTGGCTGCTGTGTTTCAGAGCAGAAGGGAGATGCTCAGAAAAGCTCAGCGGGCTGCAAAAGAAGGAAACTTTAATAGCATGTGCTTTTTGATTAAAAAAAAAAAAAAACAACCAGCTGAGGACAAGCATCCTGAGATGAGTACAAAACCGCAGTGGGTGATTCACAAGTCCAGTTTTAGCAAACCCAAGTAAAAATGCCAAGTATGGAAAACTGAAAAGCATGTATGGAGATGGCTCATGATCTAGTATCACAGCCTTTGTTTCTCTTCCCACTCTTTCACTACTGCATGGAGTAAAAGGAAACATTAAAATTCATCCTCAGTGCATTGAAAGCTCCTACTGCTTTCTGTGAGTCAGGCCATCTTTCCTACCTTTAATGTTCACTAATAATTTTTTTATCTTTTCCTCTCTTGTCTGTCCTGGTCAATAACAATTGATTTCCAGAATAAGAAACCTCAATACCTGAAATAGCACTTCTGGCACATCACAAGCCTTCAGCCTTTGTTCAGCTACAATTAACATCATCTGCCCAGTTACTGAATGTTGTACTCTCCAATATTCTGCCAGCCAATTTTAGCAGCTATCAGTCTGTCAGGATGCTGGGTTCTGCTGGGAACAGGATTTCAGCCCTCTCTGAACTCCATTGGCTATATTTTATTGCTTTGATTGCTTCTGTGCTTTAATAACCAAGGGTCAATGACTGGGCAACAGGGACTTTCAAAACACACCCATTTCCCCAGCAGCAGCTACTACCTGCCTCAGCAATCAGGTTTTGTGGAGATATTGCCAGGAGTAATTCCATCTGGGGCAGAGCACAGGGAAGGTGGGGTGTGAGTGTAGGTGTGGGTCACACCAACATCTTGAAGTCACCTTCATCATCCTCTTCCCTGCCACAAAACCCCTCAAGAGTAAGAAGGCTCCTCCCCACCAGTGGAAACCGAAGGCTGGAGCTTTGCTGAAGTGTCTGTGCACCACCAGGGCAAGCCAGCCTAGCCAGGATGCTGTCCTGGTCCTTCAATCTCCCATGCCCTGACCTCTGAGCAGGCATTGGCAGCACAGCACACCCTGGGATCTCCCATGACTTCCCCATTTCCAGGGTCAGAGGTCTGGCTGGCACTGTGTGACACCTCCAGCTGAGGAGGGATTTCCCCTGCACTCTGAAAGGCACCTTGGAGGAACCCTGTCATACCAGTGCTATGACAATTCAGGAATTAAAGCACTTGGAAGTCAAGGCTGACAGAGTGAGGCTGCAGGCTTAATTAGCTCCTGGCACCTACACCTTTCAGAGGAGTCTTTAATTAGATGATGACTTATTTTTCTCCAGCGTGGTCCTCACCTCACTGAACACGGCTGCAGCCCCCCTGCCTCCTCCCAGCTGTCATCCCAGGTGACACATTCCTTATTTCCTGGGTCACCAGCCTCGAGGCTGGTCTGTGGACATGCACATCCCTCATGCACGTGATGGGTGGCAACAGAATCCCTGCCTGAGAATATGGGGTGGTTGTGGGGGGCAGAAAATCACATTTCCAACACTTGCAAGGAGAGGAGAATTTTGACCTTGATGTCCTTGTTCATCTGCAAAATGCAAGTTTCTTATTCCTCCTGGGTTTTGCCATTAGGTCAGTCTCCACAAGTGGCTTTGAGCTGCTGCAATCCTGAACCCAGATGCTCTGTGGCTTTTCCCTGTGGGATGTGAGAGGAGAGGGCTGCAGTGCTGGGCAGGGGAGCTGCCCCTCTCCACACCACTGCTCCTCCATTGCCAGCCCCTGCAGCCTGCAGCCATCCCATCCACACCAGCAGCCTCTGGACAAACCATCCCCACTGCTTGTTGCTGTTCCTGGCTTTAAGAAGGAGAGTCTGGCTGCAATGAGGCTCTTAATTTCTATGGCAGGTTCAAAGCCTCCACCATAGTCACTCAAAGGAACTCAGAGCTGCTCTGAGAAAAGGGGCACAGCACTGGCAGAAGCATTCAAACCCAAACCTTTATTATCATGTCTACACTTTCTTTTTATTCCACCCACGCTTACTTTTGTCACTGGCAGTAGAGATACTTTTCAATGGCTATGTTGTCCCCAATAAGTCCACTAGGAACAAGATTTTGATTTAGAGCACTGGAAGATTTGATAGTACAACATGCACCCAACAGAGGAGATGTGGGTTTGGATTGGAAGCAACCTCAGGGACCTCAGTCACAAGGACAGACATCCTATAAATACTGCATTTATTGAAATGGGACACTCCTCATACAGAGTGCTGCTGTTGAATTCTTGAGTGTTTTTCTTTCAGAGGCAGTGTGCTGTCTCTGAACCCAACAAGACATCAAATCAGGACTCCTGGGTTCTGTTTCTGGGCTGTCATTCACCTGTGATAAGATACAGGGCAAGTAATTTAACATAAACAAGTTCAGATTACAGAGTTTAAATATTGCACAGGGCCACAGGGGCGTAGTGAGACTGATGGGAAGCTCTATAATGGTATTATTAAAGGGTTTTTTAACAGTAGAAGAAGCTGGGAGGACCATGACCTACAAGTCCAGATGGACATAGGAGCCTTGGGGGAAATTGTGGCATGGGATTGTGTCACCGAAGGCACAGGAATAGCAGGAATAGAAAAATGGGATCAGTCTTCTTTGCACTTCTCTGCACTGGGGATTCCTGGTGTGGTGTGGAAGGGTGGGAGGATGAAGAGGTGTTTGGGGAGATGGGATGGTAACAGTGGCAAAGTTTGTAATTCCAGGTCTGGCTTCTGACCTAACAACAGGAACATCTGAGAGGCAGTAGGAATTTTGGCACAAGCTCTGCTCACTTTAAACCTAGGATAAAGTGATATAGTCCAAAAAGCAGTGCCCTTTTATACCATCCCAGGACCTGCCCAAATCAGGGCAGTTTTCTTCCTAAATCCAGGCTCTTACACTCTTAAATTTACAGTTGTTGTCATCCTGTAGCATTACTGCATTTTGAGAAACCCCATGCTCTCAGCTCACACACGTTATTTCTCCACTTCTGAACAGCACTTGGATCTCCAGAGCTTGCTGGCTTTATCAACAAAGACAGAGGTGTTACACAGGAGTAGGGAAATATTCCAGCTCACAAATCAAATCAGATAATTGAAATCACAGACTGTGCCTGAAAATTAGCCCAGTGCATGCCTGAACAGGATTCATATCTCACTGGGAACTAACCATCCTTTCTCTTTTTCTTCATTTTTTCCCCCTCTGCTGCTGCTGTTTCCTTTGGAAGGTGATCTTCAGTAAATACTGCAATTCCAAAGATATTATGGACCTTTTCTGCATCGCAACAGGATTACCAAGGTAGGTCTGTCACTTGTGACATTCGTTTCACTTTTGTTCCTTTCCTTTGGGAACAATTTAAAGACAGGCCCCAAATGATTTATTTAGCTGCTATTCAGGCTTGTCTCTCATTGCAGTCTCTGCTAGAAGAAGAAACTGGGGCAATCAAGAGCTGGAAAAGTGTGGAGGAAGGGAACTGAGCCAAATTGGTGTTGGCTGCACGTGAGGAACAGAGTGGAATAGAGTAGAACAGAGGAGAAATAATCTAAATTAAAAGCAAGTGAAGAAGCCCAGCCCTGAGTACACACAGGTTGGGCACACCTACCTCTTATATCTCAGTACTACATTTTTGTCCATATTGAGTGAAATGCAGCCACATGTTTGGAACCTGTTTTTTAGGGGAAAAATGGGGGCAACAAGAAGTATTGCCACTAGGTAATAAGCTTTCTCCTTAGGTGTTTTAAAATCTAATCCCAGGTATGGGATTGCCAAACACAAAGCACCCCAGCTGAACCATTTTATAGACCATAAATGTCCAAATCCATTGCCCAGGCCATGTATTTCCTAATCTATGTTGTCTTGCAAAGTCCAGGTATCCCTCCTGCTGTAATTTTCCATTTGGGAAAAATCCAAATAGGATTTGTTCCCTTCAACCTCAAGAGCAGTATCCAGGTGGAATCTCGGTGTTGAGAGGGGTCCAGGGTCATGAGTGGGTATGTGGGAGAGGCTGGGATGTGGTGCAGGGTGGTACAGTGTAGCATCCATCCATTCATGCTTCCATACATCCGTCCATCCATCATCCATACATCCATCATCCATCCACCCCTCCATCCATCCCTCCATCATCCATCCATCCATCCATCCATCCATCCCTCCATCATCCATCCATCCATCCATCCATCCATCCCTCCATCCATCCATCATCCATCCATCCATCCATCCATCCATCCATCCACCCATCCATCCGTCCGTCCGTCCGTCCATCCACCTCTACAACACCTCCAGGCAGTGGAGCAGGGGGAGGGAAGCCCCTAAATCATCTCTAGAACCTTTAATCACCTCTAGTAGGGGGAATTTTCTTTCTGCATAAGGACCTCAAGCAGCACAGGCTGGATGCAGCAAGGTGAAGTCTTTATCTCTGCACACACAACTTTGCAATACAGAAGTGCAGGACTAAAATAAGCCAGTCTTTTAATCTTGGTTTTATTGCATGACACCAGCTCTGGGGATTGAAAGATAAAACTGAATTTGCATAAGCTTCTTGGCAGAATTTATGCCCTTTGCTGTTTGTTCTATTTCCTGTCCTTTGACATTAGAGAGGTTAATAACTCTCATTTCCCTATGATGTCAAATACTTCCACTCCATCAACCAGGAAACTTTGTTCAGCAGTTTTAATCATTCACAATCAGGGTGTTCACTGCATATTTAGCATTTTATTTTCATCATAAGATTTTCAAAGGAAAATTGCATTTCAACCAGGATCCTGAAGCCAAAGTAAACCTCCAAGGTTTACTTCTGAGCCTGTGAGATCACCCTTAACACATTGTTTTAAAAAGAAAATTTTCTTCTACCCCATATTCAGCAAGATATTTGTTTTGTTTGTTTTGGTAAATGAGTAACTAAATAATTTCAAGACATTCATAGCACCAAAAGTCATTTGTATGGTATGAGTCAATATGTAGTTGCTGAGTCAATGTATCACAAAATACAGCTTTTTAACAGAAATTATTATTCAATGAGCCAAGAGAATAAATGAATTAGCAGGGAGCAAGGCCTGCTCTGAGATCAAAAATGTTCACATTTCACATGGGTGAAGCATCAAGCCTACCCTGTCCTGGGATTTGACTCTTTCTGCTCTGAGGTAACAGGTGCCAGGCCAGGAGCAAGGAGAAAAGATTCATCTGCAGGAGAGAAGATGGCTGTGCAGCAGCACAGAATTCCAGCTGGCATTTCTAGGTCAAATAATCCTCTTTGGAACTTGCTTTTCAGGAACACCACCATCTCCCTTTTGACAGCAGACAACTGCATGGTGTCCATTGATCCCACGATGCCTACAAACACAGAGAGGTAAGCCCTGCTGCCACTTGCTCCTCCTAAACAGGCTCAGGGACAACGACAAGGACAAGGACAAGGAAGGTGGTTGCCTGCAGAAGCCTTTTTTTGTGCAGTGGGAGGTGGGCAGCAACTCAGAGGGAAAGGGATGGCAGTAAGAAATGAGTGCTGGCCTGTAACACGGGTGCTGGTTTGGAAGGTTTTTACTTGTTAAAGCAGGAGTAATTGTCTGAGGAAAAAAAAAAATACTCCTTTAAGTGTTTAGTGTAAAACTTCTGCTCCCTTCCCTCTCTGTTTGCTGTCAAAGCTCTGTTGTATCCCCATTCCTGATTGCTCTGCTAGGGCACAACCAGCAGATTACTTGAAGAGCAAACTCAAAGCCTATGATGAGTTTAGGTCTCCTCATTGCTGGCTTTGGCCCATATTTCATTATGATTTATCACTGCCATTGCTATTATTGGAGCCCCAGCAGCTGGGAGGGAGCTCCTGCACAGGACAAGGTATGAACACAGAGCAAAAAGAGGTTTTTTGCTGGTGTGGCTGCCCCTGGATCCCTGGAAATGTTCAAGGCCGTGTTGGATGGGACTCTGAGAAACCTGGGATGGTGGAAGGTGTCCCTACCCATGGCAATGGGCTGGAACTGGATGATTTTCAAAGTCATTTCCTACCCAAACCATCCTACGGTTCTGAGATTCTGTTTCTAGCAAATCACAGGGTTGTGTGTTCAGAAAACATGCTCATTGCTTATTCAAACTCACAGGTTTTAGGAGAGCTTAGAATGTATTCAGATGTTTCTTCCTGTTTCTCAGGGAGTATGGATGTGAGATACAAACTGCATTTGGAGTGTTGCTTACATCAACCCTCTCTGACTCTTGCAGGTCTCCATACAAAGTGATACCAGTTGTGACTGAGCAGCTCTCAGGTAAAATGACCCTTTTGAACTGAATCTAATAAAGCTGAGTTAACTAAAGCTGAATTTGCAAACATCTGCATGTGGAAATTAAGTGTCTGTGATACAATAACCCAAAGGTGTTGATGTCATGGTTGTAGCTGCAGCAGAATAAGAAGAGTTTGATCACAGTGTTCTGTAGGAAAGCTTAAAAAATGTGCCCAAATTTCAGTGAATTTGAGGATCAGGTGAATGGCTGAGTCCAGGGGACTTTCCCAGTGCCTGGCTCTGGTCTGACTCAGCACTACTGATGCCCTGGGGAAAATCTTGCATGGAGCAGTGGGGGATTTTCAGGCAAGACAAATGAAACCTATTCCTGCAGTGTTTTGTTAAACCTGCCCATTCCTCAGCAAAGCTCTGCTGGAAAGCTGAGCACAACATCTGAGCCTCATGTTATTTCCAGATGGCTGAGGAGAGAACATAATTTCTGTTGTGGGCATGGTAGCTCTAAGTGTGATAAATATTTAAATTCACCTGACAAGATGAAAGAGAGCCTGGGTGAAAGAACACATCTGGAGCACATTCCCCAGCCACGGGAAGGGCTGAAGTGCCACTCCTCCCACTCCTCCTTGCCTGCCAGTCTCATGCTCATGCTCAGGCTGGTAGCTCAGACACTGGAGCAGAATTTTACCCTGGGACAATTCCTGTGAGCATCTGGCTCATGGTTTCTCTCATCTGTGCAGCTGCAGTTTCTCCTGCCTCTCACATCAGTGCAGCCTGAGCACCCTGGAGCCACAGGGGGAGGCTGGCAGTGGCTGCAGCAGGAGAGGAGACATCAGCTGGGGACACTCCTTGGAGCAGTCAAATGGGAAGATAGGAGAGACAAAGGGCAGGAGGTTATGGCTGTGCTGGAAACACAGAGTGCAAAGGCAGGGCAGGAGTGAGACAGAAAGCCTGGGGCTGGAAAAGGCAGTGTGCAGGAGTGGGTGAGTTTGTTGGGATAGGAGAGATGATGTTTTGGTGGTCCCACCTCATCTTCTGGCTCAGGGTCCTGAATTATGGATGAAAACAGAGTGTCTGACAGCACTGTCTTCCTCTAGAAGGGGAGGCACAGGGAACTGAGGCTGTTCTCTGAGGCATCTGCATTGGCAGAAACATCTGGAAAGGAGGATGTGGGGAAGACAGAGAGGCAACAGCAGGGAGATTGTGCGTGCAGGGAGCAAAGGTGAACAGAGAGCAAAGAGAACACAGAGGGTAGGGAACAGGGATGAACCTCCCCACAGTAAGATTTCTAACAA
Source organism: Trochalopteron elliotii (assembly GCA_024734555.1). Taxonomy (NCBI): domain Eukaryota; kingdom Metazoa; phylum Chordata; class Aves; order Passeriformes; family Leiothrichidae; genus Trochalopteron; species Trochalopteron elliotii. Next base: position 1,459,827 of record JANPWX010000326.1, on the reverse strand, counting down.
GCCATAAACAGGTCAGTGATTGCCAGAAGGAGGTAGTCACAGGGACACGTGACTGAGGAGGAGAAGAAGCTGTCTGCCAAACTATTTCCTTATTGTGACAAACCCTGCTGCAGCAGCATCACTCTCCTGCTCTGGGAGTACACTCTTTGCATTATCACAGGAGAAAAGGTGGGGTGGAGCACCAGGCTCTGTGTCCCAGCTGGTGTGAGTAACCAGTCTCCAACTGCCCCATGACAGAGAAATGGGGCCAGCAGGACTCCACCAGGGAATGCCACTGAGTTATATCAGCTGGGAAGCTGATTGAGGAGCTTTCTAGAAAATATACCCCTTTCTGAATGTATTTTTTTATTCCCTTAACATGAAGCTAACAGTATATTTTTATAGGACCGTGGATGACTTTTCACGCTCTCCCAAGGCCCTCATTTTTCATCCCCAGCTGACAGCACATGGCTCTGCTTTGTGCAGAGCACAGCTCACTGTGTCAGCAAGATCTCTCTTCACTCCCTGCATTTCATAAAACAAGGATTTCCAAAGATCTGAGCTGAAAAGGGCAAGAAAAAATTCTGGCCATAGATTGTCAAAACATAAGACAGAGTCTGCTATGGAAAGAGGAAGAAAGTTGAGCTGAGTGTGATGGAACTAATGTTCCTTGGTATCTTTTTCTCTTTCACATGGCTTGTCATTAATCTTAAGCATTCCTGACATTTTGCTGACAGTAGGAAGAATAAACAGAGTGGGAAATTGTTCCTCTTCATTAAGAGAAAAAAAACCAAAACCAGCTCTGTTCTATTCTTCACTTCTCAGACAACTCTGCCTGCATGATTCTGCTTCCCAAGGCAACTCATCCAAATATGTGCTAAAAAGGGGGTCACCCCAATTTTCACAGTGGTGGGAGGTAATGCACCTCTTTTCAGCAGTCTCCCAGGCAGCTGCAGAGGAATGAGACAGGGAACAGAGGCTGTAAAAGGTGGGACTGGGAAATATAATCCTTTGGGAGGAAAAATATAAGCAGTGGCTTCTATCCAGCACAGGAGATATCCACTGGAGTCCTGCTAAGAAACAGTTCTTCATTTCCTGCCCATAGTCATGGGAGAGGGTTGGAAATAAAAAAAAAAAAATTACTATTCCAGAGAGTGTTGGATGCAACAGCAATCAGTGTGTCAGGGTCAGCTGTCTGCAAGTGTTAGGATTAGAGTCAGGGTCAGGGTCAGGGTCAGGGTCAGGGTCAGGGTTTGTGTCAAGGTTAGGGTTAGGGGAGGCCTGAGCTGGCTGGCTCTGAGCCTGTGAAGCTGCTGAATCACAGCCTGTCCCTCCTCCTGTGGCCCTGGACCAGAAGACACATGGCTATCCAAGCAAAGCATCAAAACCTCTGTGGCAAACCCTTTTCTCTGTGGTTTGTGAATTTGCCAACCCATTGTGTGAGCATCCTCCCCCTCCCATCAGCAGAAGGGCTCTGGTCTGTATCCTCCTGGTGAAACTGGCTCAAAACTCACAAATTGATGGCTCTGTTGTTGCTCTAATTAGTAGGGTTCAGGCATTTATAGATTTGACAGGGGTGACAATTAAATGAACAAACACTATTAGCAGCACCCTCTCGAGGGATAAAACTGAAGTCTGTTGAGTTCCTTATAGTGCAGAGAAAGGAGCTGTTGTGGAGGTCAAGTGAGCCTGGCTCACTGTGGTCCTGAAAGGCCAGGAAAACATTCACAGGGACTTTCCTACTGCTCCAAAGTCAGGGCAGCAAAGCCCAGCAGTGGCTGCATTGGAGATCTGCAGGGATGCTTTTTCCCCCTAGATGATTCAATACCCAAGATCTTGTGTGGTTTGGCATTGGTAAAACGACAGAAGCTTGTCACTGTGTCAAAGTCTTCTTATTCTGGCATCTCTCTCTTCTCCTTTCGGAGTCTTGTTCATGCTCACAGCTCAGGCAAGACTGAGGAGGGAGAGACTGGGAGAGAAAAATCCTCCTCCCACGTGCTGCTCCTTATGTGCATCCCACATGGATGAGTGCATTGGGATGTGACTTTGGGATTGCTCACCTGATGGGGAATTTGCATGCAACAGCCCAAATTAACCTGAGCTGTGAATTACATGAATCTGGGGCTCAGCATGGCAGATTCATGGATGTGCGCTTGGGCTTGAAATTTGCCCCTTCCTGAGGTTTTTGTTCACCTGGCTGTTTGTGGGGTTTTTTAATTGCTCTGACTGCCTTCATACAAGCAAACCACAGAGAGTGAAATGCAGACAGAAGCCTGAGCCAGAGGCAGAAGCATTTGTGAGAAACAGGGCAGGGATTCACCAGCCTGATGCTGGCATGGAAAGGGAGATGTCCATGTCCTCCCAGCCTTGCTTGGCCAAAGCAGAAAAGACAGGGGGAAGCCAAGCCACCCCCTCAACGCCAGGGACTCCCTGCCTGCAGCCTGTCGAGGCTGCCAGGGTGGCAAAGGGAGCCAGGGAGAGTGGGAGGATGGAGGTGGCTCCCTGGCCCTGATCCCACAGGGTCAGAGGGTGGAGGAAGAGGCACTGCTGAGCAGGGTGGTGCAAGGCAGAGGGTGCCAGCCAGTGGGTAATAAACCATCTGTGCCAGTGCAGGGTCAGCTGAGCTGCTCAGCGTGCCCCTGGTGCCAGTCTGGCAGGGAAGGGGAGCTCTCCCTGCCAGCCTCCCACCCGGCCACGGCGGGAGCTGCAGGGAAAAAAACGCTGCTGCCACGTTCCCCCCGCACCTGCTTCCTTCCCAGAACCTGCTGGAGACGAGGCAGAACTGCTCCTTTCTCCACGGTGTCCTGGCCAAGCTCCCTGCTGGGCTTGGCCGAGGCCATAGGGCAAAGAGCAGGAGTCCCTGTGCCTGCAGAGAGCAGGGGAATGAGCCATGGGGAGCCTGGGGAAGCCTGAGCTGGCCTGGCCCCTGCCCAGCATTAACCATTGCAGCATCTTCTGGAGGGAGGGGGTGATGGTTCTAATTGTCATTTGTCAGCTGGAAAACACCCAGAGTGTTGTGCAAAAACCTGACTTGCTCAACACCTGCATTTGAAAACATGGCACGTTCACAGTGGAAGGTAAGAGGAGAAAAAAGGGTTTTTTTTTTTAAGGGGTGCTGCAACAGGACCCTCAGCAAAGTGCCCAGAGCTGCTGCCAGTGCTGCTTGCAGTAGGATTTCCTTTGCAGAGAGGGAATCACAGCAAAACAAATGAAGCAATCTGAGGGAAAAGGTGTCCGTGTGCACCTGGGGCTTCAGCCCTGCCCAGAGGTATAAAAAAAGCAGAAGGCAGAGGGTAATGAAGGGAGCAAGAACACACTTAAACCTTCCTGTTCTACCAAGGAGAGGACAAGCAAGACTAAATTATGTCAGAGCAACGTCTCATTTTCTTCAGATATAGGGGTTACCAGAGGTCTTCCCCTCGGAAAGGAACAGGGCAGAGAAATGGATCTTTGTCTCTTTAAGATGAGGCGAACTGCCACTCTTAGTCATATATCTTTACTGCACCCTAGGGTTATAAAAACATACATCTTCATTTTGAAAGTCTTTTATTACATCCATAAACATCAGATTGCAGCTGACTGTTCCCTGGATGAGAATTTCCTAGTACTCCCAGTGAGTTTTGACAGGGGGAGGGAGTGAAAGTAAGATTGTTGGGATTTTTTTTTTTTTTTTTTAACTGGAACAGTGTTTATAGGGAACTTGTCAGTCTCTGGCACGCTCCAGCCACTGTCAGAGGGCTGAGCAGCACTGAAGGGAGAGGACACGGGTTTCTCTGCTTTTTCTGCTTATTTTCACTGTTGGACTTGGTGCCACCCCAGGTGCTGCCCACGGTAAGTTTTCCTCCTCTCTTAAATAGGACACAGCATTTGCTTTGTTTCAGCTCTTGGGTTTTGTGAGAAAACTGGAAAATGGGTCTCTGTGAGAAGAACAAATCTGTTTTCTCTGCTAGCCACTCCGCTGGGAGCTGGGGGGGGGAAAGGCTGAAAAAAGAGGAATTGGATCTGAGACTTTGAGAGCACAGAATGCTTGCTCCAGTTTCAAGACACAGGGGGTAACTGCCAAATTGTTTTGACCAGCGATGTGAATGCTCTTGACAAGTATTGCTGACGTCTCTAATACCCGAGGAATTGCAAATCCTTTCCACAGGTACAAGAGCTGTTATTTAGAAGTGAATGGTAAATGCTGGGCTGTATTTCCATCTGATGTGTTTTGCCTGGGTGATTGCACTCGTGAGGCATCGTGTTCCCTCGGGGAAGGACAAGAAGTATCTGCAGAAATGCCACCGGGGTGTTTCTGTGTGGGGTATAAATAGGTGCTGTGTAATTAGCAGTGTGTTTATGAGTGCACTCAATGTTTCCTTTCCTTGAGCATACCCCCAGTGCAGGAATCACTGCAGCATTTTGGGGCAGTTTGCATTAGCTGGTGGGGGAAAGAGGGAACAATCCCAAAACAGCATCTCAGGGCTCAGCAAAGGTGATTTGTGCTTCCCCTTTCTGTGTGGACACGCTAAAAAATGGGAAAACATTGCTATCATACTTCTTCCCTTCCCAAAGGGGAAAGGAAAGTGCTCTCCCTTGAAATCTAGGGTCCTGTTTCGAGGGATTGTTTGCTTTTCCCTGTGCTGGTGATTGCAATCCTGTGATTGCCTTGGGAAGAGGCTGGGGCTCCATCAGGCTGACTTTCCTGAGCCAGCAGAAGGTCCTGAGAGCCAGAGCTGGGGAGCTGCTCCCACGAGGGCTCCCAGATTGGCCACTGCTGCAGGAACTCAGGGAAGAAGGGGATCTTGACAGGATCCCTGTGGCAGCTCCATCCAAGCTGTATCCTCAAGGGAAAAGGGGCTGGGAAACTTGTACCCTGCTGTGTCCATGCCACAAACCAGGAAGGGCAGACCTCGTTCTGCAGGGACAGCACTTTGTCATCTCATGTTTGCCTGGAGTTTATGCAAAGCAGCACAGTCCTCAGGCCTTTGCACCAGAAAAATGGGTGTCCAGGATAAAGCTGAAAGGCAAGTTGGGTTTTATTTTGTGTTCCTGAGCTGTGGTGTTGTTCATGGGCACTCTGTCACAGTGTGCTGGTGGTGTAGAGACACTGACTGTGAGCAGGAACTGTCAAAAGCCAGTTGACAGGATTCTGGGCATTCCACCCAAGATCTGTGAAAGGGGTCTCCTCTCCAGAAAGTACTTAAAAGCAAGCCACCTCTCAGAGACTCAAAATAAAACTTCTGAGAAATTCTGACTGTAATCTCCAGGAAGAGGAAGGCAGGTAAGGCAAGGAGTCATTCCCAAACCCTGTCACTCTTCAAAGCAACAAAACAATTTTTTTGGCCTCACCATCAGAACTGGAAGCTTGGGGACCCCACTTTGCAGAAGGGTTGAGGGTGTCTCCTTCCTTTTTTTTTTTTTTTTATCATGTCTCCCTTCTATTTTTTTTCAGAGAAAGAAGAATTGTTCCAGAATTTATTGGGACAGATTGCTGAGCAGTTCTCGAGGTAAGAAACTGCACAGCATAGCATTATTAATTTAAAATGCTACTTCTTTTATCAGCCTGAAGTGAAATTTTCACAGGAGGCAGAGGGGCATTAAAGAGATCTTTCAAATCCCACTCTGCCTGCCAAATTTAGGTCTGGGACACGTTATTTCCTGCTGACAGCAATACAGTAGCTTAAACCAAAAGCAATTTCAGTGATTATCTTTGATCTAAAAAGGAGATCAAGTAGTAAATGCTCCTTTCCCTCTTAGGAAGCAAAAGAAATGCTTCTTTGTTGAACAGTCAAATCATCAGATTTGTTTCATTTTCCCCTTTATCACCCAAAAATGTCTCTCCTCCGAGAGGATTTCTCAACATCTGTGTTGCTGCTTATTTAATCCCAGCTGGTTTCGATAAGACAGATCAGTCCCACCACAGCCCAGCAAATCCTCGACAGGAGGGGAGGAGGTTTCAGAGTGTGCAGACACCAAGACGCTGCTCTCGGACAATTATGAATTATCAATTTAACAATTATCAGTTTAATTTTGCTTCCCTCGTGGGGGAGGGTACAGTAGCAAGTCACTGCTGAGGGAGGGGGAGATGAAGAGTTGTAGAGCCATAATACATTCCCAGAGCAATAAATAAAAATGTCACCTGTTAATTTTTTCTGAAAATTAAACCCAGGTGTATTTTCTGCCCTAATGTTAGCATTTCCCTGGAAAATTTGCTTTTCCTTATGACAAACGTGGCTGGGCAGATCAAATCATAGGGACACAAATATGGACACTTCTAGCAGAAGTTCTTAGCACCTAGGGTAGGTGGAGCATTAAATGTATAACATTAATACATGAGGGTTTTCTTTCCAGGGTTTTTAAAATCAATGAGCTGAAAACGGAAGTAGCTAATCACTTGGCAATGCTGGAGAAAAAGGTTGAATGTGAGTGTCCCTTTCTTCCTATCACAGTGGGAACTGGTGCCTTGTGACCTCTGACCTGTCCTGCTTCTCTCAGCCCCTCCACTTTCTCTGATCCCTTGTGATTTGGCCAACTTTGAGCCCCAAAGGCCACAGGTCAGCCCGTGGTGAGGTGTGGGGATGGTGGGAGCCTGTGCTGGCACTGGTGTGGGGACCAGGGTGGGCTGGCTGGTGCTGCCAGCATCCAGAGCTCCTCCTGTCCTCCCTTGGAGGGGCTGCTGAGCCCTCCACTGAGCTTTGGGGCCTGGGGCCACGTCCTGCTGTTCCTATGCCCCTGTGGCAGAGGGTCTCCAGCACCCACCTCCCCATCTCCACCTCCCAGCCCCTGGCCAGCCCTTCATTGTCCCCCAGGTGTCTGTGACCTCCCTGCACCCAGCAGTGACCCCCCCATCCCTCTGCACTCCCTGATCCTCTAACCCTGATCCCACCCTCACTGGGGCATTTGGTCTGTAATTCCAGGGGTGACACTCTCCTTCTGCTGTCAGTGCAATCCTTCACAGAATGACAGAATGACAGAATGACAGAATGACAGAATGACAAAATCACAGAATCAGAATCACAGAATGACTGGGTTGGAAGAGACCTTTAAGATCACTGAGTCCAGCCCAGCCCTAACACCTCAAATAAACCATGGCACCAAATGCCACATCCAGTCTTTCTTCAACCACATCCAGGGATGGTGACTCCACCACCTCCCCAGGCAGACCATTCCAATACTTTATCATTCTTTCTGTAAAACAATTTTTCCTAATATCCAACCTGTATTTCCCTTGGCACAGCTAAGACTGTGTCCTCTCATTCTGTCAGTTGCTGCCTGGAGAAAGAGACCAACCCCACCTGACCACAACCACCTTTCAGGGAGTTGTAGAGAGTGACAAGGGCACCTCTGAGTCTCCTTTTCTCCAGGCTAAACAACCCCAGCTCCCTCAGTGGCTCCTTGCACCATAACACAACCACATTGTTACAGTGCAACAACCAAATTCAATTCACCCGGCCAATGAGCTCCTTTTCTGGATTTTGGGGTTGTTTTTTTCCCCTTGTGCAGCTTCTGAGTTGTTTCAGTACATTATGCAGAACATAGGTCCCAGAGAGGCAGGGAAGGGGTATGAACAAGGTGCTGCCATCCAGCTGTGACTCCAAATGCCTTGAGGGTTCTCACCACTGAAGCCAGGAGCAGGGAGAGCCTTTCCCAGCACTACAGCTCCAGAAAGAACTTTCCCACTAGGGCTGGCTGGGAACAAAAAAAAAAAAAAAAAAGTTTTATGGTTCATGAAAAAAGTTGTTTTCCTGAAACTTCCCCTGACCAGAAGCTACCTTGACCCTACAGCTGCTTGGGGAGACTGATCCCTTTGTCAGCAGGGAGAGGAAGATATGTCCTTATTTGAAGAGCAGCTGCAGGGGAACCTCTCCCTGTGGCCACCCCAGCCTCAGGCTGCTGGTGCTGAGGGATGTCCATGGAGGGGGCAACCTGCAGCTTGCCTACCCCCCAGAAAGGAACCCAGGTATGAATTCCTCCCTGTCTGTTTGGCTGCTGTTTCTCCCCAGGCTCTGCTGCTTTACTCTTTGACCCCCCCAAAAAAAGAGAGAAAAGAAAAATGAGCTCAGTCACTTTGCATTTTCAGTGAAACTTCTGACCAACTCCACTCCTCAGGGCTAAATGCCATGGATTAGAGCAAATGAGGTAGGTAAGCTGTGGGTCTTTGTATCCCCTTGGCAGCCCATGCAAACAACTATCCCAGCCAGCCAGGAGCTGCTTTTGGCCTCTGGTGAACCCCTGGCACCCCTGGCACACACTCTGCCTCTCAACACCACCAGCTCATGGCACAGGAGAGAGATAACCAAGGCATTCATGCCATTCCTGGCAGGAAAAAAATTGAGCAGCTGCCCACTCCAGCACTTTATTGCAGGTTTAGGGAAGGCAGCCTGCCCAGAGGAGGGTTTTCTCCATGAGTGGGTCCCACTGCTGATGGAACCAGCTGCTGAAGGAGCAATCTGTGGGAAGGGGCTCCCTGGACTGCCTGTGTGCAAGTGCACCCATCTGCTGGAAATCAGACTTCCAGAGTTTGCAGCAGAGCCCAGTCTGCAGCATTCTGAAATAATTCCCCAGGCTGTCATGTTTAAGAAGCAAAACCGTGGGAGAGAGGGAGTGTCCAACCTCCCTGCTTGAGCTGGGCTCCAGTGGTTGCTCTAATAGCCATGTTTCACTGCTGGATCCAGCCCAAGGATTTCTTTAGACAGCACAGGGTCTTTTCAGGAGGTATTTCTTGCTGTGGAATAATGTAATGGGCCCTTAATCAGTGCACATGACACGGCCATTTATCATTTGCAAGCCAAATGTGGAAAGAATTGTGCTTTCATTTTGCCTTTTCTCCTGCCTCCTTCAGAGATTCCCTTTTCTACCACTTTCACATGTGCTCTCCAGGATTTCTTCCCCCAGAGGGGACGTGTGTGTGGGGATAAGTGCTCGTGACAGCACTACATCTGCACCTCACATGAAATGTTCTCAGTTTCCTTCCCATTCCTGCCTAGAGACCACACCAGAGATGTGTTTTCAAGGAGCCAAATCTTGTAGCTGATTTTTAAATCCCAGCTAAAGCTTGTCACTTCTCCTTGGAAAATGAGTCCATACAAAGCAAGTACTGGGAGTGCTTTGTCCCGTGGCTTGACTTACTCTGCACAGCAGCCCACACAAGAATAAGGAAGCTGGCAAAAAGCCCTTTGCAATTTGTAAGCACTTCACATCTACCTTAAGAAAATAACTGTGTAAATTCTCTGCTCCCCCGGAGAGATTTGGGATGAAAATCAAAGAGATGTAGCACAAAACAATGCTCAGGGCTGCCATTTTTGCTCCAGAATTCTTCTCCCTGCAGCTGCCTGCCCCACTTCCCTGTCGCTCTGATAACTCTGCTTGGCTCCCACTGCTTCAGATAGGCACTGGCCACCAATTAGACATCTTGGCAAATGGGCTAGCCAGGAATTTCTCCCAGCTGAATGCACCAGTGTGATACATAGCAGCACAGGTATAGCATAGCAGCTGCAGCTGATCAACAGCTGTTGAACAAAGCACCCAAAAAAGTGTAGGCAGGTATCCAGAACCAAGATATCCAGTAAGCAGCAGCTTGCTGCATCACCACGTTGTGAACACCCAAAGAAATTGCCTGTAATAATGACAGACAAAAAATATCAAGGTCTAAATGGGATTTTTAAGAGGAGGGCATCCCTGTAAACAAACATAAACCAACCTGTTGCAAGCATGACACAGAAGAACAACACTCACTGTCAGGCTGAGAAGCGAGAAAAGAAGGAGCAAGTTCATTATGATTTGGGGTTTAAGTAGGGTTTGGAATTTGTTCAAGGATTGAGGGATGAAAGGACTACCTCTCTGACCCCAGTGGTCAACTCAGAAGTTCATCAATTTGTCCTTCCCCTTAGAAAGAATGTTGTTTACAAAACATCAGTCTTTGCTTATGTAAAAATCATGAGAAACTCTAGTAGAAATATGAAAACAAATCAGAAAGCTAAAAATCAGGGCGACACCAACCCCCTTTCCCTTTCCTTTCCTAATATGTGACATTCTGGGCTTAGTTCATACGTACCTCTCTCCCTTCTCCCAGTTCCAGCTGCAATGTTTGTTGTTACTCTCCCAAAGGAAAACAAACCCCAGGTCTCTGCTTATCTCCAGAGCTGTGCCCTTCAAGGCAGGGTTTTATCACTTACATGCTGCTCTCCAGATAAGTGCGATCCAGACTGATTTTCGAAGAAAGTTGCTGAATACTGATTTTCCGATTGCACGTTCCCTTGAGCCGTGGCTCATCCATGCAAACAACGAGCTCGGTAAACAAATGAGCTGTGAAATCATTGCATGTGAATGACACGGAGGTAATAAATGGTGCTGTGTCCTTGATCACGCTGGCAGTTCAACGAGGGGGAAAGAAAAGGGAGAATTATTCTCACACTCTCACTGCGTCGGGCTCTCTCGGCTGCGGGGAATAAAGTGCCCTGCTGCATAAAAAGGCAATCAAACTTTTTGCCTCGTGGCTCTCACAATTGCATGCAGGAGGGAAATATAGGATTTTTTGTGCTGCATGTAGAAATAACTTTTGATTACAGAATTGATCGGCAGAAAGAAGTGACAGGATTTCAATAGTAAAAAAAAAAAAAAAATCTAGCATTAGACCCAAATTTTCAACATTTTTCTCTCCCTCCTGCATTCCCACTTTGGTCTTTCTCTATCCAGCAATGGCTCTCAGAGCTCCTTAATGCTCTACAGGAACTCCTTCCGAATTAAAACCTTTTATCTTAATGGGAATTCTAATCCTACCGGGACGTGTTTGCATAGCCGCGCTTATCATCCCATCACGGGAGTGGGGTTTTTTTTTCCTGCTCAGGATTTCCTCTGATTCCTGCTCTGCAGCCCAGAAGTGAAGGCACCAGAAGAGCTGGTGGAAAAGCCGAGGTGTTACAGCCGTTTGGTGAATTTAAAGCGCCGTGGCTGTTATCTGCATTGGCAGCAGAGAATTCCCGTGGGTTTCCAGGATCTCTGGCTTTGGCAGCACCTGCCCGTGGGAGCTGGTTGCCTCACTGGATAACCCCACTGGCAGAGCTCTCTGAAACCCTGCACCCGTTGTGAAACGAGATCCTGCGACTTTTCTCCATGGTAACAGCCCTTGTTGTTTCCCTCTGTTGGCAGTGGAAGGCCTGAAAGTGGTGGAGATTGAGAAATGCAAGCACGACATTAAAAAGATGAGGGAGGAAATGGCAGCAAGAAGCAGCAGGTAAGTTCTGCTTGGGACCTAAACCACAGGAGAAAGTGTCTGGTTTCAAACCCTAATGCAACGTTTTCACAGAATTATGTCCTGGGCTTAGAAGTAAAAGAGCAAGGAAACCAATAACCATCAAGGGCAGTGGTTTTAATTTACCATTTGAAGATTTATAGCCATTCGCCAGTTAAATTAGCTTGGGCCATGGGAATAGAGAAAAAGGTCTTGGGAGTTATTTGTCACCATACAGAATGGGGAATTCTTTATCCAGATTTACTGGGAGAGAGAATGAGAATGAGAAAATAACTTCTGCACAGTGCAGCCTTTGCTTGGGAACCAGTTAGCACCTGAATCAGCTCCAATATATTCTGGGAAATTACCAAATAAATATGTAGCAGCTCCTCTAATTATGATCTCATGCTATTATAAATCATCCGTTTCAAATTCAATGAGAAACTGGGAACTTACTTTCTAATGCAAGGGCTTGTTGTGATGGTGGAGCTCAGCTTTGCTGTAATTAAAACACCAGCAGAAAAAATTGCATTTCGTACGGTGCCTGGTCTCAGCTGGAAAATGCCCCCTGTGTCACTGAAGTGCCCCACCAGGACAAACAAATCATCACTGTGAGGTTGGGAATACTTCTGGGAAGGTTGCTGGAGAGGAATATACCATGCTGCTCAAAATGTGGGTGAAGGGGATTTTTCTCTTATGCTGTCCTGACAGTCTTGGGGTCAAATTGTCTGACCTTTAATCAAAACTGTTTCCCACTGAGGCCAATGGGAGATGTGCTAAAAGAGTCAGGCTTTATAATCACTTGCTTTTATAAATGTTGCCACCCAGATATGTCAGGAGGCACAAAGATAATTCATTCCCATGAAGTCCAAGGCCAAGTTCAGCTGTCACATTAGCATAAACGCAGAGTAACATTATTAACCTCAGATGCGTGCCTCAGGTTTATCCCAGCAGGGTGGAATGCAGTTTGCCCTGTGACTTGCATCATTTCTAGCTGGGGGTGTGTGGAGAAATCTCATTAGAAAAATCCAAGCCCAGGTTGGCAGCAAATGTGAGGGCGTGTGTGCTGCTCTGTGCTGGGTGTGATGTGGAAAAACGTGTGTGCCCATGTGTCTTTCCTTCAGCTGTGGTAGGGAGCTGGCAGAGCTGAACAGTGATGCACAGGTGGACAGGGAATTAGGTCCAAAAAAAGAAGTTGTGGCAAGTTTGTGTTCGCCCAGTTGCCACCACACCACATCAGGAAGTACAAGACTGTTCCAGCAGCCATGACCAGTTCCCATCCCAGATCCTGTCACCTTCCAATCTGTATTTTGTGGTCTAAACAACAACCTGTTAACAAGAAAAGCCAGAGTGGGGGGGTGTTCCATCTGCTCAGTGCAGCCAGCTCCAGCTGGGGTGTCACCTTCACCCAGGGCTTGTGGTGACATGTGACAGGCTCCAAAAGCCAGACACCAGCACGGGGTGTGAGGCTGGAAAGCTGTGTGTAAAGGTGGGTGTGGGGCTCAGCTGGGCACAGACACCCACCCTGGCCTGCTCTGAGCTCACACTCACAGCTGCTCTCACAGGAGCTCACTCTGCTCAGCATCACTTTGGTGCTGCATCCATCTGGCTCTGTCACAGCTCCTCTTGGTTACCTTGAGCTCCATCTCCCTCCTCCCAGCTGCTCAAAAGCTCCTCCTGCTTGCCAGAAATTCTGCCCATGATTATCTGCACCCTGTGGGTTTGGGACCCAAAGCAGCAGCTGGGTGTGGATACAAGCAGAGGAGAGGATGCTCCTCGGTGGCTCCCATCAGGAGCTGCTGAGGAATAGGCTGAGGTTCCTTATTCCCAAGCCACCAAAGCCCCACAGCAGCCAGGTCAGCAGCCTGAGGTGACCCCAGCCTAGGCAGGGATGCTTCACTGCAGGGTGGCTGAGGAAGCCCTCTCCTGTTGGCATGAGGTATGTGCTGGAACAGAGGCATCCCAGGGAAGTGGAAATGTGTTTGCTCTCATTTAGACCTGTCATCCATGGTGCAGTGTCATTTGCTAGATAATGCATTGTGGCTGCAATTAGGGATCCCACCTAAATGTAATTAATGTACATAAATATGTGTGAGTGCCTGTATTCCTTCAGTAAGATCACAGTGTACACAGCTGTATGGATGTTTACCTATTCTTATATTTGCTGTTACATTACCAAATGAGGGAGTAAGGCTGAGCAGCCAGGTTTATAAAAGCACAGTGAATTGTGCATCACTCTGTTCAGAAGAGCAAAGCAGCTCCATTTGCATCCTCCTCAAATTGCTTTTTTTTTTTTTTTTGCTTGTCTGCTTTTTGCACTCACCACTGGCAGATGCTAATAGCATTATGGTGTCATTTAAAATCATGATCATTTGCAGACACAGTTTCACATTTGTGAAGGTCTGATGCATCCTGGCTCTGGTGTGTTCCCCAGTGTGCTGGGATGAAGGCTTCAATATCCTACTACAGCTGGGAATTAGAGATAGCTGGCTGACCCTCAGCTAACCCTGGCAGTCAGCTCCAATTAGGGCAAGGAATGCCCCAATCTCACTATTTTTATCCTACTAATACCCCACACAGTGGAGTTTTGAGGAAACAGCTTTAGAAACTATTAAGACAGCTTTTCATCAACTGAGAATCTCCTTAAACAGGGCAGGAAAAGGCAGCTGGTTGAAGTCAGCTGACCACCACGAGCTGTAAAATGACATAACTTTCACAGGATTCAGACACTGCCACCAGAAATGACAGCAGACATCAACGTTAAGAGGAGAAAAGAGAATCACTCAAAAGAGATAACAGTGCAAAATATAATAATCAAAAATGCACAAGCCGAGTTAATGGAATGCTTTGCTTGGCTTCTTTTGGGAGGTTTCTTTTTGCTTCCTTTGGCAGGGGGCTTGAAAACTCAGAGAGGATAATCCAAATGTTAGGACTCCAGGGATAAATCCCTGGAAGTGCTCAAGGCCAGATTGGATGGGGCCCTGAGCAACCTGACCTAGTGAGCAGCATCCCTGCCCAGGGCAGGGTGGGTGGAGCTGGACGATTTTTAAGGTCCCTTCCAACCCAAACCATTCCGTGACTCAATTAATGCAAAATGCAAGAAGATCAGCCTCACATGAGAGTTAATAAAGTCCATGTGAACAACCTGGGAAAAACCCTGCAGTGCCATGGAGTCCAACCTGTGACTGATCCCCACCTTGTCACCCAGCCCAAGGACACAGAGTGCCATGTCCAGTCCTTCCTTAAACACCTCCAGGGACTGGGACTCCACGACCTCCCTGGACAGCCCCTTCCAGTGCTTGGCCACCCTTTCAGTGAAGGAATTCTCCCTGATGTCCAGCCTGTCCCTCCCCTGGCACAGTTTGAGGTCATCTGGGAGGAGAGCCTGACCCTCACCTGGCTGTAGCCTCATCAGGGAATTGTAGAGAGTGATAAGGTCCCCCCTGGGCTTCTACTCAGATGGGAAAGCATCAGCTTGGCTTTTCCATGTGCAGAGGAAAGAAGAGTAGATAACTGGCAGTGTTAATAACCAGGCAAGTGTTAATTACCTGTAATTGCTGGCAGTGGCTCCCTTTCTCCAGCATCAGGGAGCCAAGCAGAGGTCTCTGCCAAGTCCGTGCCTCTCTGCTGTTGTCCCATGCAAAGGGCAGCTGGCAAAGAGGTCAAACCATCAACGTGGAAGTTTTTATGGGCTGCAGCAAGGCTCAGAGGGTGCCTTCAGCAGTAAATGAGGACAGATGTGCCTGTGCCCATAGCCAGCATGGTCCCTGGCAGCCCTGGAGAGGGATCCCTGCCATGGACAGCAAGCTGCTCACTGAAAGTTACTTGGTTTAAGGAGAAGTGGTTGTGTATCCATGGATACATGTCTGAACTCAGATGCTTCTCTCTTGAATGCAAATAGACCTAGAAAGGGCAACAGGGCTGTTGCACAAGGGGAGAAAATCCTAAGGGGGGGTTACACTTTCAAAGCGTTTTGAACAACACTGCATTAGAAAGGGAGAGGTTGTGAGCGGGGTGGTTCTCTGAGGGGTGGCTACTGGGAGACCAGACCACTTCTGGCACTTCTTGAGGCACTGCACTTCTGTTCCCTCAATGCTAAGAGATGAATATTTCATTTCAGGACTAGTTGTCCCTGCAAGTACAGCTTTTTGGATGAAAACAAGAGGCCAGCTCCCCGGCGGGATGTGCCATCCTACCCCAAGGTACCACACGATCCTTGCTGTTCCCACATTCCCACTGCCTGGCTGCCACCCTGACAAGTGCTGCTTTACAATGCCTGACTCCTTAGCCATTAATTCCTGGTTATTCTAAACCCAAGGACTGATCCAAAACTCCTGCCAGCCAATGGAAAAAGCTGTCAGTTGCCCACGGTGACTTAAAGTTCAATTCTCAGTAGTCTTTAATACTTGAAAGCTCATTAGTGTTTGAAATTTAAATGAGCATTGTGCATTCATCAACATTTAACGCTCTTTTGTCTAGTTATATTTGTTTATTCTCCATGCTCGTAGGAATAATCAAAAACACCCTGTAATGCTGGGTTCTGATTGAAAGTAGTGCTGCTGCCTGTTTCCTCCTAATAGATTATTTTTTTTTAATTTGAAAAGTAATTTATGGGGATGTTTCACCTAGGGAAACAAAGAGAAAATGCGACATTGGATTCTCTCCAAAATGATTCATTGTCCCTGTGAAAATGAGTTAGTGTATTTGCTAGAGAAAACAGTAATGCTGGAAGAAAAATGTCTCCCGGGCAAGTACAAATCCACAGTGATGAATGAGGCTGAAACCATGAAGAGCACAGGGTCTGTGGTCTCAGAACTGGCAGTCTTTGCCCACAAGAATTATTAAAAGCTGCCGGGTTATGCCTGCCCAGTGCCCAGCTCAGACTTTGACAAAACACCAGCTCACACATTTGCAAATCATGGTTTATCCATGGTCATCTCCTTGCACACACCAAAGCTGGCTCAGCCCCCCTGAATCCTCACGGTCCTGTGTGATGCAGGTGCATGACATGGGCATGGCTCTGTGCACATTTGTCCTCAGAGCCCAGCAGTGCAGTAAATTCTGTTTGTTCTGCTCTGCCTGGTAAAAGTGACCTCCACTGAAGCAGAGACTGTGGGACTTCCATTTCTTTCAATTAACTTTTGCCCAGGAGGCTTGTGCTCCTGACTCTAACACATGATTTCACAGAACACATCAGTTCTAAGCCAGTGTTTTTTTCCCTTAATAAGTATATATGTCAAATTTAACTTTGATGGACTGCTGCATTAGGATCTTGAATTAAGAATAAAGGCTATGAAGAGTTGCACTGACCCACTGCAGAGTAAACTGGTAGTCTGAATTTCTGCATCATTCCTAGACCAAACCTCATAGGAGTTTGGGGTTTTGGAGATTTGCAAAATTTCTTATCAGTTGTCAGGTGCTGGATTTGTCCAACGTCAGTCAGGCTGAAGGAAGATGTCACTGCAACACCAAATCTGCACTGCTAATTTGTAGTTTTCTTGCAGAAAGTCACACTAAATGTACATTATGTATGCAAATGCAAAACTCCTTGCCTTCTGAAGTAGAAAGATTAATCTTCTGTGTTGTTCCTCCTTGGATTAAGTATCAAACAATTTGATGACTCAGAAATTGTCATTCACCTGCTCAGGAGAGTAAATCCAAACTAGAGACAGCCATGGTAAATGGGCCAATTGAAGCCACAAGGTTTTTGAGTCCCAAAGCCACTGATGAATAGGATCCTGAAAAGATGAATCTGCAGAGCCCTGATACCCCCATGTCTTTTAACCCTGTACATTCCTTCTTTTTTCATTTTGTATACAACCATAACTGGTGAATGAGCTTGATTTTGTTTTAGGCTTCTGAGCGTAATGATAAAAAATCACTTGAATCTTGCAGACTGACAACCAATTTGAAACTGTGGGCACTCTTGAAAAAACACTTGAAATGAGAGCATAAATCATCTGAAAATAAACATATCATCCCCACCAGCTAATTTAGCACTGTAAGCAGAGACACTTCACACCACCCCTCCCTAACTGGCAGCTTTGAGTGCCACTGATGCTCTGCAGGCAGCAGAACCAGTCCCTGTGCTGGATTTAGCCATGACCCTCTCCTAAACACCTCCATTCTCCCTTTTCTCCCAAGTTCTGCTCCACAAGGATCTGCCCCACTGAGCAGCTGGCAGGAAGGGTGAGGAGGGTTGGGTGGCCAGAGGGAGAGATCATTTGCTCTCTCCTTGGGAAAAGTGGGTAAACCCCTCATGAATGGAACCCTGGGAGCCCCAAGGACATGCCAATAGCATTGCCATGGCAGGGACACCCTTGTTTACATCTCCTGCCTTTCTGTCTGCAGTACATGCTGTCCCAGGAGACCATCGAGGCCCTGAGGAAACCAACCTTTGATGTCTGGCTGTGGGAGCCCAACGAGGTGAGGATGCCACTTTAGCTGGGTTGGCACTTTCTGAGAGCCAATGAGGCCAGAAGAACCCTTTGAGACAGTTTTCTGCAGGGTTTTCCCCCTTTTCTGCCCCTTACTCTCTATTTTTTTTTTATTTCCATACCACTTTAGAAATGCAGTGCTTCTTCCTAGCAGCTGCCAGGTAGATTATGCTGCTTATCCTACCCTGGCTCCTCTTTATTTGCTGTTTAATCTCTTCCTGGTAAAGTCCCTCCTCTGATGCACTGTCATTACTGCCACATGAGTTCTCTCATACCATTTTATCTGAACAAATCAATCCCCAGTGAAGTGCGTGCTTAAGCACATCATCAGTAACTCCACTCAGATCAATAAAGCAGCAGGCAGAGGTGCAGGCATTGATTCACATCCCTTCAGCTGAGGGTTTTTTTCTGCAGTTTGTTCTGGAGAGGTTGCAAGGCTGCATTCACAGCCAATTAGTATCTCCTTATGGCTTCATTTTCTTCTTTTTCTTACTGCTATTAGTGTTATTCATGGTTCATCACTTGTACTGCAGAAGGTTCTGGAAGGTCTGTGTGTAAACCTCTGGAAATGTGAAGGAGAAGGATGCTAAGAATGGACAGCTTATAATATAACCAGATTTAGCAAATACTTGCAAGTCTCACTTAAGAAAAACAGGAGGACAGGACTAAACCAGGGGTTTAGTGCTGTTTTTTTCCCAGGGGAAGGTTTGGGTAGTTCTGGCAGCACCCCCAGCAGCAATCACCCTAATTACCTTCTCAGAGGCTGTGCACACAGAGTAATTCTGGCTCAGCATGACAAGGAAAAACACCCCATACCACATCCACATGAACAGCACATTCCCTTCAGGATATTTCCTGTGTCTGGAAGAGCAGCAGAAGGGCTCTCTGGTGGCTGTAGGTCCATCTCCCATTCGCTGAGCCTGGCAGAGCTTCCCTTGTGCAGCCACTGCTCCCTCTGCAGCCCCTTTTCTCTGTTCCATGCCCATAAATGCCTGTCAGGTCTTTGCAGCAAGAGGGAATTACAGTCTGACAGGTGCACCCATAACACTGCTGGATTATTGTTGTTCTGGCTATTAAGAAAGAATGAAGAGAGACAAAACCCATTATCCACGGTTTTCTGTGGGCTGGGGGACAGTACTTTAGCACAGTAACTCATTCAGAGGGCTGGGAAACATTTATGTGGTGGCATGAACAAGGCAAACAGGAGGGTGTGGAGATTAAACTTGCCCTGCAAAGGAGGAGTCTGCTCAGAAATGAGATTCCACACAAGCTGTGGTGAGCTGAGCACCATATGGGTTTATCTCACCCTCTTAGCTCTGCTTTATGTTTACAGAGAATATTTCAATTCTGTCAATGCTTGTTTAGCACTGAGTGTTTGCCCACATGCTCAGTGTGGGACAGGCAGGTCACAGACCTCGGTCATCTGCAAGAAAATGAATAATGTGCTCTACTGCATCTCAGTAAACACAGCTTTGCAGCAAGCCTGGGTCCTCCTCAAATGCCCCCTCACTTTTCTAGCCTTACAAGAGCCCTATGTTCAAGCTTTTGCTGCTGACCAAGAAAGTTAAACATGAAAACTGAGATTCTCCTGTGTTCAGGGGCAGGAGTTTTGGGGCTGAGAGTCGCCTCGTCACTCACCCAAAGCTCTCTTGGCAACACCTGCAATTTCTAAGGGTAATTCAGCACTTCTGGATAAAGTTTGTTGTCTTGGAAAGTCTTTTATGGGACTACTGCAAAACATTTTCTACCAGCACAAGGGGATCTTCAGCAAAATGCTGTCTGTGTGATCTGAGCAGCATTCAGCTCATGGCATTGTCCCTCAGGTCTTGCAGGAAAGTCTCATCCTGTCTGGATTACTCAAAGTCAGCCCTGTTGTTAGTCCATGACTTATATTTATTCCCTGGATAAATATAAAGTTTCATTAGATTAAATCTTTTTTTCTGGTGATTTTCTAAGAGCCTAAATAACAGAAAACTAACTGCAAATGCCTCCAGGGCTGTATTTGTGACATTATACTCGTCGTGTTGAAACCCCTGGATGGCTTTACAGTCTGAGAACTGCATTTTCTAACACAATAGACACATTCCATCCCCCTGCAGATTTGGCCTTCAGAAATGGGAATGCAGGTAGACGTAAACTCCTGAACTCCAGGAAACCTGTTCATCTCTGACTGGTGGAAGCTGTTGAGCACCCAAACACTTGATGTTATCAATATCTTTTGTTTTCAATTCTTTCAAGCCCAAATGATTAAATATGAGGGATGATTAGATGTGAGGGGTGGTGCTAAATTACCTGCACCCCCCTTGCGACTGCAGAGCAGGTGCTGTCTCAAAAGAGCTGCCTCCCCTTGCATTTCAGCTATTGGGACTCATAGTTACAGTCTCCATGAGGGGGATAATCACAAAACTGCTGCAATTTTGTAGGGTTATAATGGGAAATCTTTTAAACAAGAAATATGAGCTAAGATAGTGGAGTTAGGAGCTCACAAGAAGTCATAAAGAAAGAAGGCATTGACAAATGTCTGAAATAAATGTTTCTTTAGGGATCTCTTATTTTCTGCTGTCATCTTCTATTCACCTAGAGCCTGATCCATTTCTGTACAGCCAGGCAAAAGCTCCCACTGGTTTCACTGAGCAATAGGACACATCCCAGCTGAACTAGCAAAATGGCAATACTTGTTTTTTTGTGAGCAGGAATTGCTGTGATACACACAAATCACAATTACTGCAGAGTGCTGGTGTGATATTCAAAGCCCTGCACAAAACCTGTGAAGTCAACAGCAGCGTGTCTGCTTCAAAAAGCTTTCAGACTCTCTCTTGTCTCCCCTCTTGCACTGTCTTTAATCATGCAATCTTTGAACTTCTTTCTTTCATCTAAAGAGGGCTCTGCAATTATTTGATGATTGCAAGAGGGAAATTCACTTCAGAGGGTGTCCTCAAGGGATATTTACAGAGCCAACAATAACCTGCCTGTTCCTGGCTGCAGATGCTGAGCTGTTTGGAGCACATGTACCATGACCTTGGGCTGGTAAAAGACTTCAACATCAATCCTATCACGTTGAAGAGGTGGCTGGTGAGTATTTCAAGTTACTGGTGTTTGCAGTTTTTCACATTCAAAAATCAATAAATGAGGCATTTAGTCATGGAATTAACATGACATGCATGAGTAATCCCAATGAAAACAGTCAGTCTATATAAATTCTTAAAATTTAAGTACTTCAGAAAATGTTTGCATTCTTGTGGCCACAAATGACTCTTTTTTAACTGCTTTTGCATTAATTTGCTGAGGTTTCTGTTACTGAAAGCAGTTCATTTCTGCTGAATGCTCTTGATACCTACTGTAAATGGAGGCAAAGACAAGTGCCTTCAGATATAGCTAAAAAGTGCCAATATGTGTGCAATGATCATTCAATGTACTAAATCACAGGGAGTAGAGAAAAGAGCAAGCCAGGAAGGAAAAGGAATTGCTGAGAAGGTAACTTTCTTTGCTCCAGTCTTTGATGTGAGAATGTTGCAGAGATGCAAAATGTGAGAAAGCTGAGATCATACAAAAAGTGAGATGTCTAAGGAAGAAACATTTGAATATTTAAAAAGCAATGAGTTTTCAGGTCCAAGGGAGAGCATAAGAAAAAAAAATCTAAAAAGCTAAAAAGCATAAGAAAAAAAAAAGCTAAAAGTTTGCTAAAAAAGCTGAAGAATATATTTGCTTTTGTAGAATAAAACCATCATGTTCCTAGAGAGCCACAGAACAGTAACTATTTTATCCATTGTTAAAAAAACATCTAGGGATAGCCTGGGGAATTATAACTAGCAAAAAACTTACCTCTGTGTCTCACAAATTGATTGAGACAACAATTAAAAACCTCTTGGTGTGAATTCATTATACAGATGTTTCATAGGATTCCTGCACTAAAGATTTACATCTCACTAATCTCTTCTAATTCCCTGAGGAGCTTGCAGAGAGTAGAGGGCACTGTTTTAGATAGAGGTAGACTCCTAAAAATGTCACAAAAACTGGAAAAGACAAAGAAAGGACTGGGTTCATCACGTGTTACAGTACAGCAATGGCAGGAGGCATGTGGGGCTGTCACTGCTTGGTGTCCTGCTGCAGGAGGGAGACAACGAGGCACAAGGCTGAGCAGGGCCTGGAATAAGGGCTAAAATGTCACCACAGAAGGCAGGAGGCTCACCTGACATTTACTCCAAGCACTGGTGAAGCCTTTTTTAGAAAAATAATATCACTGCATTAAAGGAGACACCAAAAATGATCAAAAGCTGGTAAATCTCTCTCTCCAAAGGAGGCAAATGAAGAGCTGGGTGGTGTTGACCTTACAAAGCAGCTTGAAGACAAGGGGTGGGATGAAACCCAACACAAACAAGGGGAACACAGAGTAGATAAAGCAGAAGATCTCCTCCTCCTCCTGTTTCACAGCCCAAAAACATGGGAAGCAAGGTGATATGTCAACACACACCAACAGGCCACCCACACACACTGCTGCAGGCAGCTTCCCCCAGCTTGTGTCTCCAAGCAGTTTGTCACCACTAACATTTAAGAGAGCCTTACTCTGAGCAACAAAAGGGGAGTTTGTTGTGTATTTTCTACAAAGGTAAGACAGGGTGAGGTCTCCTATCTTCTTGCAGAAAGAAAGATTAATTTTAAAAGCCTCAAGGGCTCTGCTCCAAAGTGGGATACTTCCCCAGCCACAGTATGGGCATCACTTTGAACTCAAGTGAGAGAGAAAAAGCCACCTCATGATTATCATGGCTTTCTTGCTCCCACATCCACTGGCTACAGAAGTCTTCCAGAAAGAGGAAAGAATGATGAATGCAACCCAGTCACTCCATCCCTTCAGTGCTCTGAGTCAGGAGTCCCCTGGGATGCCCTGGGCTCCAGTGCTGGATGTGAGCATTACATCCATGCAGGTTTGTGCAGTGCCACAGGTGTCCATGTGTAGGCTGTGAGGTACTCACCACCTGTGAGCCTGGCTGATAACCATATAGTGCTATTCCTAAGTCATTTTAAAATAATGAAATGTGTTTCTAAAATCCTTGCTGCAGAATAATCTGTGCAGCTCTTGCAATGAAACCCACAAATATTGAATAAGCATTGAAATACCACATTTCTCTTGACCTCATCTGAAGCTTTGAAGTTTCCTAGAAGTCAGGTGATGGGTTAAAGTGTTTGATCCAAATGGGGTGTGAGGACTCCTGAAGTAAATTCCTGATTCAGCTGGGGAAGGGGACAGGAATTCTGTCCATGTCATTAATTCAGGCTCAGTAACTGAAGCATGTGCATGAGGGCTCTCTGGGGTCCAGGCTATGGAGGAGAAGGGTCCAGCAGTGCTGCTGAGTCTTGGCTGCTTTGTGAGGGACAGGAAACCAGAGGAGCATTGGAATTATGACTGTGGATGTGCCAACCCAGCTGTGCCAGTCTCCCTCAGCCAGCCTGGCTGGCCCTAGCCAGGACACAGGGACAGAGAGGCTTTATCCTGCCTGTGGAATGAGGGCAACCAAGCTAGGATCTGTAGAAAGTTAAACCACACAACAATGGCTCGATCTCTCCCAGGCTAACTGGTGTAGAAAACCCACCCAGGGGTGCTCCAGCCTGGTGAGCACTCACATCTTCTCTTTGCCAAGCAGCATGTCCCAAAGTGCCATCTCTGGGCATTGGCAAATGGAATGACAGCCACGTTTCAGCCCCCAAGGTATCAGAGCTGCAGTTTGTATTCAACAGGAGAGGGGGACAGAGGTGGACTCTGAGGCCTTTGCAGTCCCCAAGGTCACAATTTAGCCACTGCAAGGTTTGAAACAGAAATTCAGCATGAGAGCAGAGAGTCCTCTCTTAAGGACTGAGATGCAGCTGTGCTGGGATGTTTGCCCATTGCTGGCTGGTATGGGAGGGGATTTTCTGTGAGCTTTACCTGCTGGTGAATTCTTGGAACACAGAAATGTCACCCAGGAAGGCAGAAAGTGTCAGAGGCCCTGTGTGGCTTTGATTTTTTAGCTTTCTGATTATTTTCATTCTTGAACTGGAGAGTTTTCATGCATTGTAACAAAACCAGACTGATGTTTGGTAAACACATTTCTTTTCAGGGGGAAGGACAAATTGATAGACTTCTGAGTTGACTACTGGGGTCAGAGGGGTGTTCCTCTTGTCCCTCAATCTTTGACTAAATCTCAAAAACTATATAAGTTAAGATTCCCAAAATAAAGGTCTTTTCCTTTGCATCCCACATCCTGATGGGTAAGTGTAGTTCTTTTCGTGTCCTCTTGCGACAGCCCTGGGTTGTCACACTGTCCTAGCAGAGAATAGTCCTGGGGCCCCTAGGACACCTTTAAGGATATACAGTGCTTGGTAAAACAGCTCTGCCACCTCTGACAGCTCCATTCCCTCTCTCTGCAGCTGTGTATTCACGACAACTACAGGAACAACCCCTTCCACAATTTCCGGCACTGCTTCTGCGTGACCCAGATGATGTACAGCATGATCTCACTCTGCAGCCTCCAGGTACCACTCCCCCCTCCATGGCTCCACTCCATCTCCAGCCTGAAACCTCAGCTACTTCTCTTGCCAAGTGGGCCACCAGCCTGCTGGCAAGCAGTGGCCTTTGAGGGGGCTGCATTTGCTCAGTCCCTGGGCACACAAGGAGAGGTGTTGCATTTCCACCTCTGCTCACTCAGACACCCGATTCCTGACCCCAAGCACCTGCACAGCTTCCTGAGGCTGCTGGGAAGGTAACTTCACCTCCTGGATGTCCCCAGTTTGTACTGTGGTGGAGTGAAACATTTAGGAATGACAGCCAAACCCTTACTCAATTATGGTCTGCGGGTATGTTCTTTGTTTGGGACACAAAATGTTCCCACAATAGATTTTCTCCAAATGTGTGTTTTTACCTGTGCTTGTCTGTAGCCTGGCATGTATTGTATGCAGGACACACATTTGACCTTTATTTTGTCCAAAACTGTAGGCATCAATTAATTTCACTGCTTGGATAATCTGCACTCATACATTCATTTCATTTCTTTACAAAACTGTTTTTATTCACTTAAAACCCCCCCTTTTCCTCCACAGTTACACCTATCAGTTACTGGCATAAGTCTGTTTTCTTGCCAGTAGCAGTGTGAAGAAAAAATTGCTTTAATGTAAGTCCATGCTATTCAAAAGCTGTGGGAACACAACATTTGATTTTTCTCACTCTTTTCCTAACTTCAGTTAGTGCCGGATGTAATGGCAACTGAACCATCCTCCAGCCCTCCCTTTAACTAATCAGGGTGCTCAAATGACATGCAAGAGACTGTACTAATGTCTCAGTGCTTTTATATGATCTCTGCAGTAATAGCAAGTTTCAAGGAAATTGCCTCTTCTGAGCTGCTGTTACTTAATGCAACAAAGGCAAATCTGAGTCATTTTTACTGGAAGGGAAGGCAGTTTTCTCTTTCTTGACTGAAGTAAATTCATCTAAGGAAAAATGCTTAATTTTGCTCAGATTTGCACTTCTCTAAGAAGTAAATATGTCTGGTTTCTTTATTTCTTTCAATTTACAGGGATACAGGAAGTAGAAATCGTAATACTATGCTCATGTTTTGTATTTTACAGGAGAAATTTTCCCAAATTGACATTTTGATTCTCATGACTGCAGCAGTGTGCCATGACTTGGACCATCCTGGCTATAACAATACGTGAGTCTCTTCTCTTGCTTTCTCTTCCCTTAAAATTTATTGGGAAAGTATTTTGGTTGGCATTTTTTGGTAGATCAGGTTTTCCTTCTCTCAGCCTGACCTTTTCCCAAGGCCCTGCTGGCCACTCATATGTGGGCTCAGGTCTGGGTTGGGGTTTGCCAGCTGTCCTTGGTTCTGTAAGGAAAATATGTTTTTTTCAGATTTCTATTCCAACACTTTTCCCCCCAACTCCTGAGAAAAGAAGGTGAAATACTTTATAGCTGGTAACAGAGCTATCAAATATTATAATGGAATAATTACACTAAAATGCAAAGGGGGGTTTAGCTTACTTTATTTCATAATTACAAATCAAGAAGTGTACTTTATTCATTTTCATGTGAGGAAATTGTTGCCATTGGCCCACAGACACTTTTGTGTGCATGTGAAAGAGAGAGAATCTCATTTATTTGTAACCATTCATTAACTGAGGGCAGAACCCAGTTCTGACCAGGATCAGTGAGACTCTCTGCATTTACCATTAGTGGGGGTTGAATTAGACATGAAGAGTTCCTTCTGGTTTTGTTCTATGTCATTTTAAACCAGAAATGTGGTAAAATTTAAAGAAGGAAAAAAAACCTCTTTTGTGTGACTGTTCATCCAGTGAGGGGAATCAGTGCCTGAGATTATACTAAAATGATATCTATTTTCCCTGAAAATCCAATTTAATGCCAACAACCAAAACCACCCAAAGCTGCAAGGGCCTTTTTGGATGATAAATTTCAGCAAGGTTTATTTCAGCATGCTGAAGGGATCAGGAACAAAAAGACCTGGTCATGTGGTGTGCACAGGCCTAAACAGGGGTCAGGGACTGTTGGAATGCTAGAAACTTAGATTTAAGATTTTAGTATATAGTAGTATGTGTGAGTTAAGATGGAGGATTTTGGGTATTGTCTAAGTCCTTCTTCTTCACCTTCTTCTTCCTTCTTCTTCATGGGTTTAGGTGGTTTTGTGTAATTGGTTGATGGATCCGCATTGCAGACTTCAAGTAGTCAGTTATTGGGTTTAAAATAAAAATAATTTAGGTGGCATTTCGTAATTGGACAGATTGTCCTTGAAATGACCTGGTAAAGATAGAGAAGCTCTCCATTTTACCTCGTTTTCCTAGCATGCTAGTTGGAGCTCATGGCATGTGAGTCTGTAAACACTGTAAATAGATAAGAGATAATAAACATTCCAAGTCCGAACTCGACATCTACGTTTCCCACATTATTCATCCTGACCTTGGCAAAGGAAAAAAGAAGCCAAAGCTATCACAAAGGACCAATGGTCTAAGGGCACAGGGGCTGTACAAAGGGCAAGGCAAAGGTCAGTGACCTATGGAGGGTATGATGGATGGATGAACAATTGGACTGGGCAGAGTTAAGTGGCCAAGGGAGGAAGCAATCCAAGGTAGATTGGCAGTAATTCTGTGTGGTACCATAGGGGAAATCCTCTCTTTCAGCCTAGGCAGGGAAACTCCATGGTAGATCCTTCCAAGGCAAGACCCTGGGGGTTCCCCTAACAGGTCCCAGGGACTCCACAGTTTGGAGCAGCTGGCGGGTGTTGCAGTGTGTTTTAACGTTAAATGGGTTGTTTTGCCGTCCCCTACATTAATAATTTAGTCCTAAGTTGTACCCCCTCCCTGTACTGTTAGTATTGTCTAGATTGCATTCACCTATGTAGCTGTCAATCCTTCCCTAACCCTGCCTTTTCTTCCACACTGTTCCCTATCAATCTCCCAATTTTCAATGCCTTGTTAGTTGTTTAGATTGTTCCCCTCCCTCTATGCTTCCTTATTGGTTTCAGTACTGAAATCTCTGCCTTGTTCCCCTCTCCCTATTGGATCCTTACCCTGAACTCTGCCCACAAAGCAGTCCCTCAAAACCCACTGTCCTGCCCTGAGGAACAGTCTTTTGCTTTGGTTTTTCTTTTAGAGAGGCTTTTTTCTTTCACTTTTCGTTTACAGATTTTTGGGGCCTAGCCTCTGCTGTGTCTTTGAGTTGGGCTGAGTTTTATGTTTTGCTTTTGTAATAAGTGAATCTTGGACCTGCAAGCTAGGCCCGTCCTGCATTCTTACGCTGATCCACCAGTGACTGCCTGGGGCACACAGAGCCCTGGAGGAATGTGTCACACCCCCATAAAGGAGCAGTAATATCAAAGACTGCCACAACAGGAAGGTGTCTGCAGGATATTTTTCCCTCACGGCTTTCCCTGCCCTCAGCTACCAGATCAACGCGCGGACGGAGCTGGCCGTGCGCTACAACGACATCTCCCCGCTGGAGAACCACCACTGCGCCGTGGCCTTCCAGATCATCTCCCAGCCCGAGTTCAACATCTTCTCCAATGTGGACCAGGAGCAGTTCAAGCAGATAAGACAGGTAGAGGAATGCTGTTCCTGCACACGCTGTTCCTGAGGTCATAAACACGCACGGACCTCTCTGCTCCACAGTGAGGGTGATTCATTCTCCCTGGAGGGCAGGGCTGAAAAAGCCCCTCACACTGGAAAGATCCAAGAGGAATTCTTGGAAAATTTCCACAGCAGCACTCCCTGGAATGTGCTGCTGAGGAATAATGAGTACATCCTGACTAATAAAGCCTATGACATTTTGGGGGTAGATATTGATATTGTTGCAGGAGCCAATTAGCTCTGACTGGGGAAGCATTAAAGCTCTCACGGCAGAAGTTTATGCTTTAAGGGAACACTGTATTAATTTTAAGAGGGACTTCAAAGGGGGAAAAGATTTGCAACAGCAGATCACTTGTACTGTTGGAAGAGGCCCTGGTGCACTGGGAGTCATCACAGTTATCTCTGAGGCACTGAGCAATGTTACAATTCCCATTAGGGCTCTAAGGGCCAAAACTCAGTCTTAATTTCCACGTTACACCTTCCTTACACACTGAGTGAAAAAGCAGTATAAGGGCTGGTTGGAGTTCCTGATTCAGCCAGTGTGTGGGAAACTGGCACTGGCCCAAAATGGACTGTTCTTTATGAAAACCCATGACTTTAAATTAACCACATGCTTTCCCATCATGAACTCTGCACAGAAGGAGGATACAGAGCTCCTTGTCCACATCTGAGTGTTTTAAAGCCCTCAATCCAAAGAGGATGGGCACAGCTGGCATCCACACCGTGATTTTTGTCTCAGGGCCACTAAGAGTCAGCAGCAAAACCCACAGTGCCTTCCAAGGAGATGAAAGTGGATCTTGGCAGCCAGAGTGTGGCTCTTAACATCCTGTTGTACAGTTTGCTTTTCTACAATTAGTCAATCAGAAAGGAAAAACCTCAGTGTCTCTGGAATACCACATAAAACCATGATCCTCATTTACCACAAACTCTTTATAACCCTCTTCCCATTTCCTTGGCAGTTCCAAGTAAGAAGTTTCTCCTTCCAGCATGAGCAATTCAGTGCATCTGAGGCATTTTGTGTGCAAGACAGACCCTACTTGGCTTTGCATTAGCAGACTTTGTCAGGAATGTCAAGTTAATATGTGAACATGTTTTCTTTGCTAGGGGATAATTACGTTAATCCTGGCTACAGACATGGCGAGACATGCAGAAATACTGGACTCTTTCAAGGAAAAAATGGAAAACTTTGATTACACAAATGAAGAACACATGACCTGTGTAAGGAGGTTTTGTGGATTGTTATTTTTCTGTGCATGGAGTGAAAGCTTGTAGATTAACATTTATTTGTTTAAAAAGTAAGATTTAATATATATTATCAAAAAAGAATCCTCCCTATATTCTCTGTCCCACCAAAGAATAATTAGAATTTGGAAGTGCTTTATATTAAATAGATTATTCCAGCTTTAGAAATCATGAAGTCCCATCAGGAAAATAAAAAAATTTACTCTATTAGGCCACGAATTCTTATCATACTTTACTGTGGGGCAAAAAAAAATCCTTAAGAGTAAAACCTCCAGTCTCCTCTGTTTCCCAGTGCAGTTGTCTTTAATTTCCAGGGAAATCTTTTCCCAGCTGCCTCTGAGTGCTCCACAAAAAACTTAATGGTCACAGAAGATAAGTGCAAGTCCCACTGTGACACATCCCAGTGCTGAAGAGGGGGAAACCAAGGTAGAGAGGAGATAAGTGATTTACAGAGAGCAACTGAGAGAGGGAGAAAGGATCCAGCTCATTTAAGACCTCTGGTTTAATCCTGAAATTGCCCTTTCTGGTTGAAAGCATTGCCTCCCAGTGCATTGTAAGGTTGTGAATGGGGGAAAAGGGCTGGCTTTAGGACTGCAGCATTAAAGTATTACCCTCTTTCAGCTGAAGATGGTACTGATAAAATGCTGTGACATCTCCAACGAAGTCCGCCCCATGGAAGTGGCAGAGCCCTGGGTAGATTGCTTACTGGAGGAGTATTTTATGCAGGTAAGCGTGAAGGAGGGATGCAATTGCACAATTTCACCATTTTATGCTATTTTCAAATCCTACACGTGCTTCACTGTCTGACAGCCCAGTCTGGTTCTAGCTCTGAACTACCTGGTTTAGTGGAAGTTTCCCTGCCCATTGCAGGGGTTGGAACTGGGTGATCTTTAAGGTCCTTTCCAACCCAAACAATTCTATGATTCCACAGAAAGGTTCTACTACAGAAAGTCAGAGAAGGATGCCAGCAAAAGGACATGCTCAGTAAGCAAGTGGATGCAACTGATTTTTTCTTTTAGTCATTAGTAAAGAAGAAGATACAATTTCTGGTTGAATACCTGAAAATAATCAGTCTCTAGATAATGATGAGGAAACCACAGAATTATTCCTTCTCTTTGAGAGCTGCAAGAGCCATTACCAGCTTTCTGAATGCTCTGATATATTTTACCTCACAAGTCCAATGGGTTTGCAAAGGGAATCAGCTGCCCTGTAAGCCTGGAGGTGAACACTTTGATGCTGGTGCCGAGCAGAAATAACTGAACAGAATTCTCTTTATTCAGATGTTGCCCTCCACAAAGCAGAAACATTGGCCTGAGGGAAGCACATCCCTGTCCTGTGCTATCTTCAAACACCTCTGTGATCTGTATCTGAGGGCTGCTGGTCTGCTTGGTGCCCCTGGCAGCCTCCTAGACAGGATTAACATTTGGTGTCTCTGGATTTGTTCCAGAGCGACCGAGAAAAATCCGAGGGGCTCCCGGTGGCCCCGTTCATGGACCGCGACAAAGTGACCAAACCGACGGCACAGATCGGCTTCCTCAAGTTTGTCCTCATCCCCATGTTTGAGACCGTGACAAAGGTAAAGTCACCCAGGGTCAGAAACCAAAGAGGGGGAGAGCAGAGCTTCAGTGTTTGCCCCACCAGGTGTTTGGTTACCCAGGGAAATGGGGGGTACCTTCCACACCTCGTCTGCCACCCCGTTTTCAGCATGTACAGTTAAATAATGCAGCAAATTAAGGAATACAAAAGGAAATGCTGATATTCTCTCTCTTGCTTCCACCTAGCTATTCCCAGAAGTGGAGGAAGTGATGCTCCAGCCTCTGTGGGAATCCAGGGACCACTACGAGGGGTTAAAACAGATAGATGATGCTATGAAAGAGGTAAACTCCAGTTATCTCTTTGATACAGCAAACATTATAATTGAATAAGCCAAACATTATAATTAAGCAGCAGCTTAATTCTGAAACAGCGGTGTAATCATTATCCTGAGAAACACATTCATTACACCTGGCTGGAGAGGGGTGGGTGCCACAAGCAGTAAAAACTTGTCCTTGCAGAGTCCACCAGGAACCACACAAGTATGGACACGGGAAAGGAGCTGCTTGCAAGGCACAGACCCCAGGGATAACCCCCTAAAGGGAGCACGTTGGCAAACACCTCACCCTGGAGGGATCTGCCCTCCCTTGGGGAGGAGCTTGCCTGGGTTACACTGCAGCAAAATGTTCTGGGGCTGGGCATTTCGAGGCTCTGCAGCACCAGTGCAGGAGTTTATTTTCTGGGATGGAACTTCCAGTCATGTGTGTGTCATCAAGGATGTGCTTGGCATATTATGAGGAATCACTCTGTTATGGCAAAGCATCCGGGAAGATTAAACACACAACGAGTGAAGCCCTTTTATTGCCCATTTGGGACTTCTATGTACAGAGCATCTCTCATTTTGTAAGGCTCAGGGGAGGTGGGAATTCCAGGTACCTGCATTTGCTGTCTCTCAGCATTTCTGCATTGCCTCAGGAGCCTGGCAGGGCAGAGACCAGTGCTCAGGGCAGCAGTCAGTGCTGGTCCAGCTCCCTGTCACAATTGCCCTCCACTCCTTTTTTGCACACCTCTTCCAGTGCCTCTTTTCCCTGCCAAGATCCATGACAAAACCTGACCAAATGGCATCACAGAGTAGGGAGTTTTCTGACACGAAGAAATTCACCATGCAGGTGGGGCACTGTGAGCCACTCCATCATTTAATGAGTTGGGAAGTGCCCTAGAGCACCAGTTGTGCTGATATTGTTTGATATGTGGGTAATGAAGGTTCCTTCACTTGATCATCCATTGAGTGGAACAAGAGCTTTGTTGTAGCTCCCATCTCCTCCCAAGTGCTTTGGAGGAAAAGCCCCTCAGCAGCTCAAGTACTGAGGTTTATTGATCAAAGAGCTCAGGCTCTGAGGGCAGTAAATTTCAAAGGAGAACAAAGTCTTTTAGGCATTTTTCCATTTAGACAGGAGCATTTCTCAAATGAGGGCAAAAGAACTCAAATACAACTGCCAGACTTTCTGAGTCTTACTCATCTTTCAAGTTGAGCTGAGATTTTACTTCTGGTTTACAGAAGCTGTCAAATCTGCATTTTTATACAAACTGATGGAGCTTTAATTGCAGTGTATTGGCACAAGAGGTCTTAAAAAACAATAGGAGCTGCTTGAATTCAGAAATATTCTGAAACAAGAGGACCTAATTAATAATCTGAGAGCCAAGTACAATCGCTGATGAGAAAGACTGAGTTCTGTTTGCCCAGGACATCCATCCAGAACTGTTTGGATGGAACGATGCCTGTGATATTCCAAGCTGCTGCCTATTATTTCCCAGGAAATGTTGCACATGCCTTGTGGAGAGCTGAGCGTGGGACTCACAGCAGCACTGTGAGTGTGAGTCAGGGGGGATTAATCCTGCTCTGCTCTTCTTCCCAGCTGCAGAAACAGAAAAGTGAAGCTTTGACGACCAGCAGCACTGAAAAGTGAGACCAAACAGCCTTTGAACAAATCAACCACAAGCCTGGAGGCTCTACTCTGGTTTGAGAGATGCTGTATTAGCCAAGCAGAGGTGGTGGCTACGTCAAACTCCCAAAGTGGGACCATACAGGGAGAGGTGGCAGGGATGGATCCACAGCCTCCTCACAGAGGTGCTGCTGCCGTCGGACACCGCGCGCTCCCCAGACTCCAGCATTCCCTCCACAGCCTCCTGGCAGGACTCCCCAGGCTCCTGAATTCCCTCCACAGCCTCCTGGCAGGACTCCCCAGGCTCCTGAATTCCCTCCACAGCCTCCTGGCAGGACTCCCCAGGCTCCAGCATTCCCTCCACAGCCTCCTGGCAGGACTCCCCAGGCTCCTGAATTCCCTCCACAGCCTCCTGGCAGGATTCCCCAGGCTCCAGCATTCCCACAACAGCCTCCCAGCAGGATTCCCCAGGCTCCAGCATTCCCACAACAGCCTCCCAGCAGGATTGTCCCTGCGGACACTCCAACCTTCAGCAGATCTGCCTTCTTGGTGACTGAGCTGCCTGCAGTCTGTAGAGATAAATCAGAATTTAGCTGATTAAGGAGCCTTTCTGGGAAATGATTCACTGGCACCAGGAGTTGTTTTAGTCAAGATACTCTTTCTATGTGTACAGCAGTATGCTAATGACAGCATAGCTCACCAGATGCTTATACACTGACAAGGGTCCTGGCATACATTTTTGTTTGCCTGGTAGGCCCTAATGACACGTTTCTCTTCATTATTCCCTGAATTTTATAGTGTTCACAGTACATTCAGAAGCCCAGCATAGTGGATGCAATTTTCTTTTTTTTTCTACACTAGAAGAAATCAGAAGAAACTTTAGTGAGTTCGCAGGGTCACTTTGTGGCCTTGTACAGCTGGACACCATGGGATCCTTCAGCATCAGCAAAGGAGGGAGCACAAAGCTGAAAAAACAATGATGCAAACACATTTTTATCCTTGTTGATGCAAAAAAAAAAAAAAACAAGAGACACCTTCAAAGATGTACAGATTTTTTTTTTATTATTATTATTATTACTTTTAAACTGATCTGCTAAATAATATATTCTTCTACAGAAATGGGTGTTATTGTTTCATTTTGTGTATGTGTTGACATGAGAACTGTCTGTGTTCCTAAAGACTAATGTCCCATAATGAATACAAGGGAAGGGGCTGTACAGGAGAGGGGAGGGATGGTTTTCCTTGGAGGAGAAACCTTAGAATTATTCCTGTGGTACATCATGAAGAGCTTCAATTCCGTTCATGGTTTTGTGATGGTTGGGAGCCAAGCTCTGCCTGGGTGTTGCAGCTGTGTGGGATTGATTCCTGTGCACCACCTCACCAAAGGGAAGGCTGGAATAAATCCCCCCACCAGAATCAAGCCACAGCCATGCTGCTCACCTGGTTTCCCCCAGCTGGGAAAGGTTGTCCTCCCTGAGGGTTTCCATCGTGGTGTGGCTGCTGGGAGCAGGGATTCCATGCATTCTGGTGTGCTGGCATCTCCCACACTGGCAGTCACAGGCATGGATGTTGCTCAGGTTCCCCTTGGCTCTCCAGCTCTGCAAAGCCCAAAGATGCAGCTGGTTTGTCAGAAAGATGAGCAGGAGGGGGCCAACCTTTCCCCCCATGGGAAGAAGAAACACATTAGGCAGCCCTGCCTCTCTGGCATGTCTCCAGTACCAACCCTGAACAGCAAATCCTGCCTCCTGCTCATCCTCCTGCTTTTTTGAGGCAGGGAGACAGAAGTCTTGAGTGTGATTTAATCTTTTTTCCCCCTATACCAGTGAAATTCAGATTCATTCTCCTGTTGCTTCTGCACATTAATCCTGAGTTTAACTTTCATTTCTCCCCCAGTGCCACTTCCCATGTTTGGTCTCTTTCATTAGCACAAAACTATTATTTCAGTTACTCTCCAATCTCTCAGAGAGATCCAGATTACCTCAAAACTTCCATCCCTCTACTCTGTTCCTACCTGGAAGTTTCTGGAGACCCAGGACAGACTCACAGCTATAGTTCTGTCTGCTGGTGCCTCCTCCTTTAAGCAGCTTTTTGTGTGTGGTTTTAGGCTTTCTGCTGCAAACTGGAAAGGGCTCTGATCCCTGGATTTGAACAGATCCCAAGGGAAATGGAAAGATGCAAGCATAGGGTCAGCTCCAACTCACACAGACATCATCATGAATGGATGAATTACACCCTAGTTTTGATTAACCTCAAACTTCTGTTGCTTGAAAGCTGAATCTGAATTACGTGGTTTGTGCTCCTTTTTCTTTACTGAATTTTATAACCAAAGTATTTCATAACCCGGATTGTTCCTCTGTGGAATTCTTCACTACTTTGGAACAAAAAAATACATTTTACCATCTCCATTCAAGCGGATTTCCGTCACAAATCAGCTCCCAGAGCAGATGAGCCATGAACAATTGCTTAGGCCTTGCCAGCTCCTGCACTGAGCTACTCACTGTAGATGAGAAAACCTGCTGTACAAACTTGACTGCACCCTCTTCCCACTAAAACTTCTGAAGAGTTAGATCCTTACAGGAAGTTTTGTTTCAGCTGGAAGGATTTTCTCTAACCACAAATTCTAATCCAACAAGTATTTATCCAAGTGCTCAACTCCAACCAGCCTAGCCATGGACCCTGGCACAAAGGAGGTTCTTGCACAGTGCAGGCTCCTTGGCATTCTCTAACTGAAGGATTTTGGGGAATTGATGGTTTGTTTTGGCCTCCACCATTTTTAGGAGCAACCAAAAAACTGTTTACTGGAGAGAGATGAACAAAAGGCATTGATGAAATCCCACTGAATTTTTTGGAGCAGCATCAGAAAGGTGGAAAAAGGGAATGCAACTCATTCTCAGGGCTGCAGTAGTGACTGCAGTGATGCTGTAATGTGCTGAGGGTTATTGAAAGAACAGGCAACACCCAGGCTGCTTTCACAGGCAACTGTAAAATAAAAAAAGAAAACCATGCAATCACCACCAGCTAATGATATAAATGGGAATACCACAGTATTTTTTTAAAATCTCATTTATCTTTGTAATAATAGATTTCTATGAGACAGTCCTCCCAAGATATGTTTAACCGAGGTAAATGCAAGACATTCTCTCATAATTCTAGTTTCTTATGCTTTTCCCACAATATTTAACATTGTGATTCATATGCTAATTAAAGGATTTGAGAATCTCGGCAATCAGCCCATTAAAATGTCACACATTTTCAAGGTGACATTTTAAAACCAGACTTAGCATGAGAATGAATTTTTTTGAGGCAGGGAGACAGATGTCTCTTGAGTGTGATTTAATCTTTTCTCCCCCTATACCAATGAATAAGAGTGGGTATTGTGTCTCAGCGTTGTTTCAGTTTACAGAAGGTGTCTAACAGAGAATTTTCTAAGGCCTGTTGCAGCTTTCAGCATCATGACAGTGATGCATCCCAGTGCATCCCAGCCTTGCATTGCTATCCTAGACTTGTGATCAAAGCTGAACATGAAATGGGTTATAACAATTTCACACCAGTTAGCCTGGGAAACTAATGATGAGCTCTGGGACTTTATTCCTTTTTTTTTTTTTTTTTTTTTTTTTTTTTTTGTAAGCTGTGAGATCCCACAGCCCATTAGTCTGTTTTTTAGTATGGTTTGATAACCAGATCAAACTGGGGCTGCATGTCCTGGGAGACAAACAGCTTTTTAAAAATGTGAGTATCCCCACAGCAGCCAATTTACAAGGGAAGTTTAGTGTCTGTTAATACAGGAGTCATGTAATGACAGAGGAGTACCTGTACATTGATATTGTTCATCTCAGAGCTGCCTCTGAGCAGAAATAACAACAGCATCTACTCCATGTGGGAGTTGGAGCCTGTCAGAAGAAGCACTCTCATGCACTGTTGGATTTCCCCATTTTAGACAGCAGGATTTTGCTGCAAACTTCTCTCTAAAAACACCTGAAGAACGAATCTCACCTTCATGCCTGGTCTGTGGGATTAAGGGCACATGCACTGCTTTTGTTCTCCTGTTGATGCCTCGGGAAGGCTGACCTGAAACAGAGACTGGACAGAGCCAGATAATAAAGCAGGTATTTATTAAAAGGCTTTTAAGGATACACCTTGGGCAGGACAAGAGCCTGGCCAGGGCTACACCCAAGGTGGACTTAGAATGGTCACAAAATGGCTGACCAGTCAAGAGATCTTACATTTTTATAAGCTTTGGTCCATTTGCATATTGGGGTTTAATTGTCCAATTACAGCTTCAGGTTGTGAGGTCCCATCCTTCTTGTTCCTCCCTTCAGCCCACCCTTGTTTGTGCTTTTGGGCCTGAAAGTTGTCCTTGGTCTCCAGCAGGAAAAGGATTTGTTTTGTCTCCCTGCTCTGTGAAGAGCTGAGTGACACTGAATGTGAGGCTCAGAACTGCACCCCTGGGCAGCACAGAATCTGAAAAACATGAAAGCTAAAACTTAAGACATCACTGTCACACTGTAAAAATTTCTGTGAGAGAGCAAACAGAGTGGGCAAATCCTCTACCCCACTAATGCAAAATCTCTCTGTATTTGCCTCTTTCCCATCTCCTTGACTTACCTGTGGCTATAAAACAAAGGAACATGCCTGCCAGGGATGAGCAGCACTCAACCCCCAGCCCACAGGAAGAGTTTGTGTGAAAGGAGCCTCATGTAGGGCCATCCAACTGCTGCTCTGACTCCCAACTAAAAAAAATCTCTGTCCAAGAGGTTGTTCTGAGACCTCCTGAGCCACCCTTCTGTATGCACCACCCTCTTCCATGCAGCACCCTTGTCAACAGGATGGCTCACTACCAGAAAAATACTGCAAGAACTTCCTGAAGTGTGTTTAAAATCAAAGAGCTTGGGTGCTCCTTTTCTAGATGGCAGAGCAGCAGGTGATCTCTCCTTTCTCTCAGCTCTCCAGGGCAGAAATGTAGTTTGGGCTCTGAAAAAATGGGACATTGGAGGTCTGTGTGTGAATGCTGTGATAGCACAAAAAACCAGTAAATAATAATAATAATAATAATAATAATAATAATAATAATAATAATAATAGTAATAATCTGCCACTGGCTTCAAATCCTTTCTAGAGCAAGCCAGCAAGCCAGGGAGACCCACATTTGTAAAGCACCTTGTGGTTTTTTGGATGCAAAAACCAACAGTACCCATTACCAGAAAATAAAAATGTCTGGCCAAACCCACTTATTAGAAGTCCTCATAAATGAAGGAGCTGTAACCAACAGGTCAGACATTGTGGTGGAGCAGACCTGGCTCTTGGTTAGTGAGAAGTCAAACTCACACACACAAAAAAAGCTTTCTGGCTATTTTGGCACCTAATCAGGAATCACAGGTGTACTCAGGCACCAGCACACACATAAAGCAGCTATCTGTAGACATTTTTGTAACACCACTCTTGGCTCTGTTGCAAGACAAACTCAGAACCAGGAGGTTTTGCAAACCGGTGTTGTCACAGCCAACGTTTGCTGTAAAGTTTCTGAGGAAAAATCTCTGTTTTCCAAACTGTGTGGAAGAACAGTTACAGCCTGGCTGGCAGAGCCAGCAGATCCTCTGCCCTAAAGCTCCAAACTGACCAGGACTTGGAGCAGCTCTGTCATTTTTTACAAAAAACAAAGCTTGTTCTCAGCCCACTGATGGTGTTCTGGGCTCAGGACAGCTGGGACACACTCCAGGCTGGAAAATGGCATGAGAAAATCAACACAAAAACATATAAATCCTCCTCAACTGTGTGTGCCTAAGCCATGCCTTCTGGAATGTCCAGTTACCAGCTGCCCTGGGTAAGCCCTGGAAGCCCATTTATCCCTCAGGGCTCATGCTACCACTTCAGGGCTGGCCAAAATTACAGCTTGTTATTCAGGGCATTGGCAAAACACATCTTGAGCACCAACAGGCTTGAGGCACTAACCAAGGAAGGTGGAAAGATTTCCCTTTTGATGAACAAATTCCCCACCAAAAAAACCCCAAGACCAGCACAAACTTGAAAGCTCGAAATTTCATTTTCTTTATTGAGCAAGCCTCAGCTAAATGAAATGAGCATTCAAAGCAGTGCTTATGTGTTTGAGCTATTACTTCCCTTCCAAAAATACAAAAATTATTCATTTCAGGCAGAGTTATATTAAAAAACAAACCCCCAACATGCCTGTTAGAAGTGTTTGCCAGCACTTTTCCTTGCCAGGCTTTGAAACAGCCATGGAAACTCATGGCTGTGGCTGGCATCCCTGCTGCCCTTGGGCCCTGTGGAGTGTGGTGGGCAGCAAAGACATGGCTAAGGCACAGGGAGCTGTGCAGGCAGCAGGTGAAGCACCCACCAAACCATTCTCACACTGGGAATTTGGTGTTTCCCCAGTGGCTCCTCCACTCCCACCACTCCCCAGGGCTGCCCAGGGTAACTGGACTCACTGGTGCCTCCAGGACTGGCTGCAGGGAGGTGATTCCTTATGGTGGGGAAGAGCTGAAGAAATATCTTCCTAAGGGTTATGGGGTGACAGGTGTAAAACACAGTGTACTCCTGAAAGCTCACTGGGGCGACATGTGTGTCATCAAGGACAATCTAATTTCCTCCAGGCTGTAGTTTTTTCTCCCCCTCACTCAAAGCTTTGATCCTCCTCTTGCCTGCTGTGAGTGTTGCCAAGGGCAGATCTCCAGGGGCAGTGACTCTTCCCAGCTCCTTTGCTTGCAGATGACACAACACCCCTTTTAGGGATCTTGAGCCAAGGCTGCGTCATCCAGAGCCAGGGAGATCCTGGCTTGCAGTGGACAAAAAGTACAGGAATCTCCTCTTTATTTGCAGTCTTTCATTTTATCCTACCAGCTGTGTGATTTCTCCACTCCTCATGGTGATTCATTCCTTGACCTGTGCTTCAGGCTGCCTTTTCCACCCATGCAGGAAGCATCAGGTGCTGCTGCCTGATGGCTGCACCTTCATAAAACACTGAGCTAGGACAGGTCATCCAGCTTCATCCACTGGCAACTACATGCAAAAGGCAGGAAAAAAAATGGATTTCTAAGCCTACATTTTTATTAATGTATTTATCTAACTGTTTCTACTGAGGAGAAAATTGTGAACACTCAGCAGCTCCCACAGCTTCGAACTGCACGGAATTATAGACATTCACATGGCTTCATGTAGGTGTTCTAGATTCAGGCATCTTTTGCATGAAAATACTTAATATTAAATTGAAAGGGTTACAAGCTGATTAGTATTAAAAGCTTGTACCAATTAGCATGGTACAGCTCTTTCTTTCAGACATGAGTTATGCAAACTAACTCAGAGTGTTTACTACTTTCAATGCTGAGATTAAGTCCATTATTTCCAGGGCAACAACCTTGTAACACCTCTGAATTTATCTCTAGGACAAAGGTCTTTTCTCATCCCCGTCATTAACATTTAACTGGGGAGACAATAATCACTCTGAAAGACACATTGTACATGGAGAGGGGTTCCATGGCGTGACTTGCAGGAGGAACTCAGAGTTTGCAGAGTGAGAAATGGTGTTTGCAGACTATAAAAGTGAATAACAACCCCTGGCACATTCTTTCAGAAAAGAACTGAGTCCTGTCCTGTGCTTCATGGATGGATTTATTACTCCATACAGCGGGGTCAAAATCAAAGCCTGTTTGCCAGATGGGATTTGCCTGAGGTTTTCAAATTTTATTTTGGAGCCCTGTCTTCTTCAGAGCTCAGCAAAAAGTTCATTTCATCACTCTGAGTCATATCAGAATGCACTGCACCCTCTGAATGTGCATTTACACAGGGCAGAATTCCTGAAGCTGCAGGCTGGTGCCACCAACAAACTGCCTGGAAAATGAGCTTCTCTGTAAACATACCAGGGCAGATGGAAGTGCCTGGATTAGCTCTGGATATGTGGCACAC
>JANPWX010000326.1:1387846-1419060 GCA_024734555.1 Trochalopteron elliotii | reverse complement strand
AATTTTGATCTGCAGGACAGGGAGCTCATGCTCCACTCTGCACTCCCAGCAAGGCCAGTCCCTTTAAAGAGTGACAGGACAAGGGAGAAGTGGCTTCAAACCAGAAGGGAGTAGGTTTAGATTAGATATTAGGAAGAAATTATTCCCTGTGAGGGTGGTGAGGCCTTGGCACATTGATGGAATCTGTGTGGGGCCAGAATGTTGATGGCCTCACAAAGGTGTATCACCACCTGAGGGTTGCCAGCAGCCTCAGAAAATGGCTTGTAAAAACCATGATGAGATGGTTTGATGGCATGAGATGGCATGATCAGAGGTGTTTGGAAAAGCAAAATGTTTTAATTAAGACAAAAATAACAAGCTATACTATAACAAATGAGAATGAGCCGTGCAAGGGGCAGGGAAGTCCCTTACACCTGCTAAGACACCCCAAAAATGCAGGGAGAGTTTCCGTGCTCTCCTTTAAGTATGTAATGATCTAGGAGGGTTTTTTGGCACCTTGCCCAATAGAAAATAGCTACAGGTCTTGAGGTGCAGTTTCAAGGATCCAACAGGTGTCTTTGCCTTGGCACAAGGCCAAATAAGGCATCCAAATCTCTGGGTTTTACCTTATAAGTAAGAGAAGGGGTGAAACTCAAATCCTTTCCTGATATGGGAACACCTGCTACTGTGTGGGTGTATTGCTACTGCACAGATTGCCCAGAGAAGCTGTGGCTGATCCGCCCCTGGAAATGTTTAAGGTTGGACATTGGGGCTTGGAGCACCCTGGGATAGTGGAAGGTGTCCCTGCCCATTGCAGGGGAGTGTAACAAGACAATCTTAAGGGTCCCCTCCAACCCAAACCATCCTGGGATTGTGTTTCAGGCTCAGGAAGGGCACTGGGGTCCCTCCTGCTGCAGGGGGTCCATGCAAGGTGCAGCCCCCAGGGCAGCAGAGGCAGGAGCTGGCATTGCTGAGCCACAGGGACACAGGACACTGACACCCCTGACCTGGACCTGTGTGTAAAGGATAGAACTGAGGGCTGGGCTGGCTTTAGCTAGGAACAAAGTGCCAGGCACTGCTGCCAAGTACCAGGATAAGGTCACCTGGACACCAGTGAAATGTCTCCATGATGCTGGTGTGTCGCTTAAGTTGCAATGCAATCTTTAGCAAGTAGGTTTGGCAGCTCCATTTGCACACAAATTTGCAGACCAGGCTCATTAGAACAAATTCCAGTTAGAGATTCATGGATGCAAGAGGCCTAACAGGAGTATCCCTGCCACATGATGGCTGCAGTGTTTACATCAGGCAGGATTATTCCTCCTTCTGCCCAAACTCAGGTTCAAAAGCTGGCATCAGCTCCAGCCATGTCCCACACTGCCCAAAGCTGGAACCTTTTATCTTCTCCACGATCTCATGTTTTCAGCATTATGGTATTAGCTACTCCAGTCCATTAAGAGCCTCATTTTTGCCCATCTAAATGTATTCTCATGTAAGGAAAAGCAGCATAGTAACAAGGACACGTATAAGAGCCTGACATTTCTTTTCATGCTGGGACATACTGTTCACAAATTCCCAGAAGAATATTACTGATGTCTGTCTTTACACAGGTGAAGGGGACTAATCATTTGAAAGGACTCCCCATCTTTGAGGGCTGTTTCATTATCCCTTCACAAAACACATTGAAATCCTTCACATGACACCCACATCAGTCTCCCCACTCCCAGCTGCATAACCACTGTTCTAAAGAATTGCCAAGGGAGGATCAAAGAAGAAAATGACACAAAAATTTTAGATTATTTTTTTATCCTCAAGGAGTCAGCGGGGTGGAGAGGATAATAGCTACTTTTCTCAGTGATTACATGGTGCTGGCAGTAAATGTTGCAACTATCAAAAGCTACTGATCACTTCAAACACCTCTGCCAGGAATATGAATCCATAAGAAATATACATCAGCCATCCAGCCTGAGTGGTCCCACAGGCACAGCTACCAGAAAGACAAACAAGCCCCTAAAACCACAACAGCTGAAATGGAGCCAGAGCTTACCCTCTCAACACTGAGTTTACCATGAAGTTTTTCCAGGATTTTCTTCCTCCATATCAAGCTGAGATCTACCAGTTGGCAATTTTACAATAATCACAGAGCCTAGTGAGGGTCTCTGATGTGAATCATCCCAAGTGGACTTGGCTCAAGTTGCAACTTTGACCTCAAATCTTAGCTTAAATCTCTCAAACCTAAACACTGCTTCTCCAGTCTAGCTCTAATAACACTTCCACAGTGCTTATCCACATGGGTACATAAAACTGTCACATTACACTGGGAGCTTCTCAGTTTAAAATTCATCCACCAGGACACAGAGATCTGTCAGGATAAGGTGGGAATGGGTATCTCCTTTTCCTCAGAGAAGGACAAATTCCTCCCTCAAGCAGATGCCATTTCTTTTCTTTCCACTTCTAATCCTGCATGTTACTTTCTCTGGAAGAAGACTTCACACCATGGTGGCCCCAAACTGCTGGGCAGTCTGCTAGTGTTAAGTGAAGCACAGTTTCTGCCTCAAGGAGCTGACCACATAACCCGAAATGAGACATTAATGAGTTCCAGTGATGCACTGCATGCCCTAGGAAAAGTCAGCAGATGATGCCAGTGCTGGTGCTGAACGTCCTGCAGGGACAGCAAACTCCTCCTCCCACCTCATTCCTTCTGCAGGTCCTGCTCTGAACCTCTGTGTGAGCACAGTGCTGGTGCCACCTCTGGTCACCAAGATCATCTGAGAGAGAAGCCAGGGAAGTCACCAGCATGCAAAACCCAATCAGTAAAACACTAATTACATTCTTCCAGAAAGAAGCTGCCAGTGCAAAACCATTTGCACTTTTTTTTTTTTTTTTTTCTTTTTTTTCTTTTTTTTCTTTTTTAGCTGAAGTTTCTTGCTTGGCTTGTGGCAGGGGCAGTGATGGCCACAGTTCCTCCAGATGTAGTTTAGGAATGATTC
Source organism: Trochalopteron elliotii (assembly GCA_024734555.1). Lineage (NCBI taxonomy): Eukaryota > Metazoa > Chordata > Aves > Passeriformes > Leiothrichidae > Trochalopteron > Trochalopteron elliotii. The sequence continues at coordinate 1,416,094 of JANPWX010000326.1, read as the reverse complement.
ACTGATTGCACAACTCCTGCCCACGGCAGGGTGTGCAGGGATTGATGCAGTTCCTCCATAGACAGACAGAGTCCTGCTTGGAAACTCTACAGAGGGGATTTGCTCACTTCCCAGGGGAGCCTGGCTGAAACCTCAGCTCCAGGAAGACTTTCCCTTCCTGCCCTAGATCTCTGTGTTCCCCCCATGCATTCAGCTCCTCTGATGGATTTAAACCAGGATAATTTAGATATGATTTCCTCATGAATTAGTCACTTTATTGTAAGTTGATGAGCTGAGTTGGGAACACCGTGCTCAGCCCAGCTGAGGGCAAAGAGCCCATTGAACTCATGGGCACAAAGCAAAGAACACTGGGGCAGGAACAGGCAGCCTCTGCCACCCCAGGAAAGGCTTTTCCTTTCCATGGGGTGTGCTTGACTCACCACATGTGATTTCTCTGGAAATCAGTGCCCAGTGCTGCCTCAGGAGATGGGCAGAATGTCCTCAGAGGTGACACTTCACTTCATCCCTTCCTGGGTGAGTGAGGGCTGGGTAAAGCAGTGCCCACCACAGGGGTGGTGCAGCCCTGTCTGTTCCAAGAGGGGCTGGCTTTCATCCTGTCAAGGCTAAAAATGAGCAGTGGGTGCTCACTAGGGCTAAATCCCCTTTGTTTGGAGGCTCTGAAGGACCTGACTCAGCCAGAGCAGACAGGGCTGGGTGTGTGTGATGTTGCAGGTGGACACAGGAGCTTTCTCTGTCCCACATACAGCCCAGCCAGGGTGAGGTGGGTGTGGGCAGTGGCTGTGCAGCTTCTGAGTGCTGCAAACAAAGTGTTCCCCCAGCTCTGCCAGCAAAGCCTGAGGGCAGGTTGGCTTCTCTGGCATCTGCTTCTGCAAATGTTCTCAGTGGCTTAAAGCTGGCCAGGGTGGGATCAGCTCCCAGCCTCAGTGACACCACCTGTCCCACTGCCTCCTGGCCAGGGGCAGGAAAACATCACAGAATCTCAGAACAGTTTGAGCTGGAAAGATCTTAAAACTCATTTTGAAAATCCCTGCCATGAGCAGGGGCACCTTCCACTCATCCAGGTTGCTCAGAGGCCCATCCAGCCTGGCCTTGGACACTTCCAGGGATTGAACCACAGCTCCTCTGGGCAACCTGTGCCAGGGCCTCTCCACCTCACAGTGCCTCACATTAAAGAATTTCTTCCTAAAACCTAATCTAGCCCTTCCCTCTTTCACTTGAAACCCATTATCCCTTGCCCTATCACTACATGCCCTTTATAAAAGTCCTGTAAAAATATGTCTACAGAGAGCTAGGGACACAGCCACACTTCCTTCAGTGTGTGTCCCCAGGCACAGCCAGCCAGCTCTCCTGTCTCCATGTGTTTGTCTTTGCCAGGCTCATTCCCACAGACCTGCTGTCACCAAGGGAAGCTGATCAGCAAGGGCAGTGGGTAGGGAGCTCCCTCACTGCCAGCCCATTCCCCAGGGCAGCATGAAGGACTGAGTGTCCAAGTAATGAAATACCTTCTCATCCCTAATATCTGCCAGTCAGGAATAAAGGCAGCCACTCTTGCAGAGCTCTTTGCTTACCAGGTAGTGCCTTTTCCTGACCCTTTCTTCATCTCTTGCAACTTTGATGTAATCTATATCAAAAAAACAATCCAAAACGGTTTGGGTTGGAAGGAACCTTAAAGATCATCTCTTCCCAACCCCCTGCCATAAGCAGGGACACCTTCCACTAGACCAGGTTGCTCCAAGCCCCATCCAGCCTGGCCTTGAACGCTTCCAGGGTTGAGGCATCCATAACTTGTTTAGGCAACCTATTTCAGTGCCTCAGCACCCTCACAGGGAGGAATTTCTTCCCTCTATGGACCCATGCACACAGGGTACATGGGCCTGCCCATGCCTGTGGAAAAAAGAGGTGGCATCTCTCAGGGAGTGATGAAGGATGAGTGTGGGAAAGAGGAGGCAGCTGTAGCTCCTGCAGAGCCCTGTCAGGAGAGCAGATTCTCTGTTTCTCATCACTGAACCATTTGGTGCAGTCATGCCAGTGACACCTGCAGGGAGAGCCTGGCACTTGTCACTCCTGTCAGTGTGACACAAGGTGCCAGAAGCCAGGCTGAGGCAGGAGTACTGGGCACGGTGTCAGAGCACAGGTGGGATGCAGTGAGGGGAACTGGGCAGAGAAGACACATGAAACCCGAGGGGAGAGGTGGGTGTAGGATTCTGATGGCTCACACATCCCTCAGCAGGCACTGGAGCCTCCTTTCCACAGCTATTGGAACCCTGGAGGCTGAAAATTTTAGGCTTTCTGTGCTAAAAGGTGCTGACCCTCAAGCAAGCACCACATTTGACTTAAGACCTTAGGACAGGCTCCTGAGATTGAGTGACAGCACAGGGGTTGTCAGAGTGTAGTTTGAATAGTATTGTGTGATCTCACAGGGTGAAAAACTTAGATTTAAGATTTTAGTGTACAGTGATACGAGGGACACAAGATGATGGAGGGCTTTAGGTATTGTCTGAGTCCTTCTCCTTCACCTTCCTCCTTCTTCTTCATGGGATTGGGTGGTTTTCTGTAACTGGGTGAAAAAGGTCCACATTGTGGGCTTTGGGTGGTCATTATTGGGTCAGAAATATAAATAATATGGGTGTCACCTCATTATTAGAGGATTATCAATTAAATAACCTTAGAAAGAGTTAGAAGCACTCCATTTTACCTCATTTTTCTAGCTTGCTTGTTAAGCTCATTGCTCATGAGTCTGTAAATACTGTAAATAGATAAGACACAATAAACAACCAACTCCAAACTCAACATCTACATTCCCTGGGTATTATTCATCCTGACCTTAGCAGAAGAAAAAAAGAAACAAGAACCATCACACACACCCAGCCAGTGCAGAGAGCAGCTCTTGCCATGCCTTGTCTCCCCAGAAAAGGGGTGCAGCATGAACCCCAGGCACAGACAGCATCCCCCAACCCCTGGGGGACAATCCAGGTGCCAGGGCAGGGTGGCACAGGGCAGGCAAGGAGTGAGACTGGGCATTGCCTCTGTGGTGCCAGAAAAGCCACCTGTGAGGCCACAGGGCAAGAAGTGACCTGGGAACCTCCTAAGAGCCACTGTGATTAATTCATACCTGGATTTACCTTTTGCTACCTCAACAATGTTTCTGGGTTTCCCAGCAAGTATAGCTAAAAGCTGACAGGGTGGAAAAGAACCTCTTGCTTTTTGATTTTAGGCAACTCATTTGCAGTGCCTTCCTGGATTTACTCACTGCTTATTTACAGGAAATGAAAATGCAGCAGCAGCTTTTCTGTGCTGGTGCCTGACACATCCAAATAGAGCTCCTGTGAGTGTTCAGGGGTCTCTGCAGCTGCAAAGGTGAAACACTTTTTATATTTTATTTTATTTTATTCTTTTCTTTTTTCTTTTTCTTTTTATTGTAGATTGTACCTGTGCTGAAGCAAAACAAGTAGTGGCTGAAACCTCCTCCTGGCTGCACCATGGAGAGGAGAGAAGGGACAGAGCTTGATTGGACATGACTACTTTTGACCTAAAAAATTGAAATCTTATTTAGGTGGCCTTACACTGAGCAGAGGGATCACTGGGGTCTTTTGTTCTATTTTGCCATCTGGGGGTTTTCTTTGGTCACTTTGGGGTTTTGGAGAGGTTTTTTGGCTTTCAATGAAGGCAGTGGCAAGAGATGGAAAAGGCTTAAAGTTCAATTTTAGGATGTGATGATCAAAGTCCCTGGGCCTCTATATTAAAACAAGCAGGTAAAAGCTGCTCTTTCCCCTAAAGAAACTCTCACAGATTTCAGGGAATCTGGGAAATACCTGTTGATTTATTATGCTCTTACTAGAAGTTGCCTGACACAGAACAGTTCTGCCTTGTTTACTAAAGGAATTTCCCAATAAAGCATTCCAGCAGTGCAGCACATCAAATCTTAGTGACTAATTAGTACAGTCATAATTTCCTTGAAAATAAGAAGCTTTCACTTTCGAATTGCTGGTTTATTTGCTGGATACTGCTGGCTTTAGAGGCAATGATGAGTTATTACTCCAGCTAAAAGTAAATGCAGGTAGATAATAATATGAGTTCTTCCACAGGTCAGGAAACAGGAAAAAAAATCAGAGTAATGTTAATAATTTGATATAGCTGGTGTGTCACATTTTGCCTTTCTTGAGCTTTGAAATATTACAAAGCAAAGGGAGCACTGCTATGTGAAATATTGCAGTGATAAAGGGGAAATGTCAATGGAGACCTCCAAGACATCCAGCACTGCAAAAAACTAACCAGAATTTATATGGGATGCTGCCATCCTGACATGCTGATGAGAAAACACAGTAACACAGCTCTTATTTAAAAGCACAAAATGCTGGTGGGTTGCAGCACAGCTGTAAAGGCAGTGAATCAAGCAAGCCTGAAAACCTGCACAGATGGAATGCCCAAAATGGATGCTTTAATTGTCTTTTCACATTGAATATTGTGTTTCATAACTGCCTCCCTCCAATAGTCACTTCACAAAGGATTAACAGCATAGCTATTTGTTTATACTGTATTTTCTTTAACACAAGGCATGGAAAACTCCAAAGTGCCAATCTGTGCTGCTCCCTGGACATTTCAAGGATTGAAGTTGGCTCTTTCTCCCACGGAGGCTGAGGAAGTGAGGGCCATGTTCACTAGGCACTGTAATTCCTTTCCCATGTACAAATGAAGCTTAAGCCACAGGGTGATACAACAGCAAGATACAAGACATGGTGAGGATCTCCTTATTTTGTGTTAGAAAGAAGCTTGGGTCCATGAATAGTTGGAGTTTTCTTTTGCTTGGTGGGGGGTTTCTTACATATATATATATATATTTTTATACATATATCCATATGGATGCATATGGATATATGTATAAATATATATATATGTATATACATATATATGGATATATGTATAAGAATATATATAAGAATATATATATTCTTATATATATATATATACAAAAATATATTTAAGTAAAATATGGTTTATACATATATCCATATATATTTATTCATACATATATTTATACATATATATATTCATCCATACGCATTTTACTACATATTTATTTGTGTGTACATGTATATATTTCTATCTGTGTGTATATACATACACACACACACACACAGAGATAGATAGATAGATAGATAGATAGATAGATAGATAGATAGATAGATAGATAGATAGATAGATAGATCGATCTGACAGTCCAAAATCAGAATTTCCATGCCAGTTAAGATTATTAAATTTTTATTATCCTTATGGGCAAGATGCAGAACTATTACATCCTGGCTGCAGGTGTAAATCTGGTGAATCTCAGACAGGTGAGTAACTGCACAAAGCTTTTCCTTGGACAGCTGGGAACTTGCTGTTGACAGAAGCAGGGGAGGTTCCCTGGCTGGCTTCAATCTGCTTCTACCTGTACTTGCTTGGTGCTGATTCTCTGGAGTTAATACCTCCACCCAGCTATAAAGAGCTGTTTGAATTCAATGTTGAATTAAGCAACCAACAGCACCCAACTCCCATTTCCAATGGGCACTGACTAATAAATTTTCCAAAAGCTGTTCCAAGCCAAGGCTGTAATTGCTGGTAAATGAGGAGCAGGGACTCCTCTGGATGGTCAGGTCAAGCCCATGGGCACATCCACCTGTGCAAACACATCCATTAATAGAAAAAACACATCAATTAATAGAAAAGAAGGGGAAAATAGAATATTGAAAGAAGTATTGGTGTGCAGTAGTGGGGGATAACCTGTGCAAATACATTTAAAATCAACATTTAATTCTCTTTCCAGCCTTTGCATCCTCAACTACTGACAAATCACCTTGTGCCTTCCCTCACCACACTCCAAATCTGCTTTCACACCACATCACCAGGACTGATGGCAGCAGGGACAATTAGTAAGAGTTAAACTCACAGGGTGTTTCCCCCTCAGATCAAAACACTCCACACAAAATAGCTCAGCAAAGAAAGCTGAAGCAGATTTTGGAATGCACTGAAATTGGCAGCAACTTTTTATTAGCCTGGAGATAAAGCAACTATATTGTACTGGAGTTTTTCTTTTTAAAGAAAGGAACATCCTTGTTTACAGACATTTTTGTTTATAGAACAAGCTTGTTTTCAAAGTTTTCTTAAAAATGTAAGGACTGTTCCAAAGCATAGTTCTGGGCTGCATTTGATTAGGGTTCCTTCCTGCTATGACAGATAAAAGGTCACTCTGTTCAACTATGTGCTGCTGAAGGGGGTTTTTGTGAAATCCCCAAGGAAGGGAATGTTTTGGTTTGAAATACTGAGGAAAAGAAACACCTTTTCCCCTACCTACGTTTTAAAAAGCTCCTTGGATTGTCAGTGCTCTGGAGAGAAGCAGGGGAGCTGCACAATCCCCACAGAAATCTGCAGTGCAGAGTGGGGTGAACTTCTGTGGCCTACAAATATTCCTGGAATGGTTTGAAGGTTTCCAGCCCTGCTATAAAACTACACCCTCAGTGACCCACCCCCTTCTGCCAGACACACAGACAGGCCTTGGTTCAAGTTCAGAAAATAAACACAAGCAAGTGACATCAGGTTTAACCACCAGAAATAAATAGTTCAAATACCAGGGAGAGGAGTGTTGTCTCCCTCTCTGCAGCAGTGGCATCCACTCCTTTTAAAATGATTTGTGTGTGTTTTGCAGTTAGACAAGGCAGATTGGAGAACATCTAAAGGAAGGATTTAGACCTTGCAGCAAAGCTTTTCTCTGATCACTCTGCACAGAGCCCTTCAAAGCAATGCACAGGCACACGTGGTCTCACAACTGAAGCTCAGGAACTGCTGTGTGCAGAAAAGGAAACATGAAATGGAATAAGGAAAGGAGAACTTGCAAGAAGAATGACAAAAAGGCCTGAGCCATCTGCCAGATATCACATCTCATGTCACTCCCACACACTGCAATCTGTCATGAGTTCAAGTGTTGGAGGAGAATGTGGTTTTCTTCCAGGAGAGCAGCAGGGTGAGGATCTCAGGAGTGCCTCTGGCCAGTGGAGATCACTGTCAAGGACTATCCTGTGCTGAGGAAAAATATCCCTCAGGAATAGGATTTGCCATGGCAGTCTCTGATCTTTTAGGAGTTTAATAATACTGACAATACAGGATCTGCAAACAACCACTGAAGGCAGTTACCTGTGTCCTCCTCAGATTTTCCTCCAGTGAGAAAATGGATTAGAAGTGACCCAATACAGGCTCCTGCTGCAGATTCAAATTCGTTCTAAAATGTTGGAGTCTGCATGGTGTCTGCAAGCTTCATCATGGGATCATTTCTTTTTCACAGCTAATCACAAAAGATCTGGTCAGAACCTTTTCCTCCTGTCCTGTCTGGTTCACAGAGAGTGTGAACAACAATCCTGTTTCTGGTGGTATTTTACAGAATTTGCACACCAACAAACTCTACTCCTAAACAAAAGCTACACTCTGAGGCTGAGCTTCCTTAAGTGCTCTCCCTAGAACCTCTCTTCTATTAAATGAACACAACAACTACCAAGTTTTAAAAGCCACCATCACACCACAGGGGCCTCAGTGTCCAATCCACTACTCCTACCCAAATCAAAGCACTTCAGATGGCAGCTTCTCCCTTTCCTATGAACCCAAAAAAAGACTCATCACCAGTGCTGTACCACTGTACTGGCAGCTCCAGGTACAGCCCAGAAGGTTTTCACCCCACACCTTCCTAGGAAGACTGAAATTACAGGGTTTTGCATCCCAGCTTCCCATCAGCATGGGATTTAGGTGAACTGCCAAGAAGTTTACCTGTTGCTGAGCTCTGTTATTGACATTCAGCATCTTCCATGGGAGAAAGGGAGAGGCTGTCAGCAAGCCAAGCAGCTGGGCCACACACCTGCAAAAATTCCATGTGTCCAGACACTCCAGAGACAACCACTCACAGTGCACAGGTTAATTCTGAGTACTTTTAATGGACTGTACAGATTTCCACACCTGGTTTTGTGCAGGACAGTTGTATTCCACATGAACATGAGACCATCTTGGCAGATGAACACATCTTCTGCCCCGTGATGCAGCAACAAGTGGCCCCATAAGGCTCTTACTGGTAACTTCTCAAGAAGATGTATCTCTTGGATAATTAAAGTATGGAAAAATTCTTGATGAAAAAAAGCAGGATGCACTCCAAATTTTGCTCCCAGGCCTCTGGAATGATTTTCACAGACACCAGCAGGATCATACTGCAATGGAAGGAGCTTCCAATAACACGACGTTGACTGACACGTTTTGCTTTACTTTGCAGCATACAAAATTAACTTCTGCACTTCTTCCTGTAGAGATATTCCACAAGTAAGAAGCAATGGACTAGAAGCTAGGCAAAATCCCAACCATATGTACCCAAGTTAAAGGATAAAAACAGAGAAGGCAAAGTCTCAGCTAAAACCTCTCATACCCAGCAAGAATTTTTTCTACACTCCCTTTCCTATACCCAGGTACACCAAGTTAGTTACATTAATTAACAGACTTTTAAAAAAAGTTTTAAAAAAAACCCAAAAACAACTCAAACCAAAAGTAATAAAAACAAAGTTGCATCCACTTTAATCAGCGTGTTTCCACCTGAAAAAGAAAGCCTGAACACAGCAGGCAAAAAGAAAATCCTGTTTCAAGGAAAATACCATCTCCAATATTCATATAAAATGCATCAGAGATTCCCAGGGCTGAGCCACTAACACTGTATTCTGCTAGAAAGTTTAGGTACGTTGTAAATGCATTATTTGCTGCAAACAGGATATTGTCTTATCAGCCTGCCTGAAAACCTGAATAAATTTTTAAACCAGTCCTTTTGCATAATTCTCTTTTTATGTAAAAACAATCTGCAGTTGGATCACTTCCTTTCCTCAAGGCAAAGGTCACAAGCTCACAGCAGTCACAGTGATGCCTCTTCAGTCTTCATCTTTTTTTTTGCCTGTCCACTGGAATCATGCTGCAGATTCTGCTTTTTCTTCTTCTGCTGCTGCAACCTTTCCTCCTTCCTCTGCAGGTACTCATCCATGTTATCAAAGGAGGCCTTGTAGAGGTGGCTGTAGCAGCTCCCTGCACCAACAAAACCTGTAGTTGGGCAGAGCAAGAACACAGGAGTTAATTCCCTCAGTGTCTCATTGATTATTTCCTGCACTGTAATTTTAGGTAGTGGCATTCCAACTCATTTACTGTGGTCCTATCCACTGTCTCAGCCTTCCAATACCTCAAGGGGCTTCAGGAGAGCTGGAGAAGGATTTTCACAAAGGCATGTAGTGACAGGACAAGGGGGGATGGCCTTAAGGTGAAGGTGGGGAGATTTAGATTAAATATTGTGGAGAAATTCTTGACTGTGAGGGTGGGCAGGCCCTGGCACAGGGTGCCCAGAGAAGCTGTGGCTGCTCCTGGATCCCTGGAAATGTCCAAGGCCAGGCTGGATAGGGCTTGGAGCAGCCTGGGATGGTGGAAGGTGTCCCTGCCCATGGCTGGGGGATGGAATGAGATCATCTTTAATGTCTCTTCCAACCCAAACCACTCCGTGATTAAATATCAACATTTACACTGTGTAAGCCTGATTTGTGTTGGCAAGCACCTGTTCAGCACTCACCAGCCAGGCACAGCCTCCATTTTTAGGCTAAAAAATTCACACAGCGTCAAGCACCTCACAGTGAAGCAAAGAGAAAACACAGCTCTCCTCACACACTGGACACTTGCAAACTTCAGGGCTTCTGTTTTTGAAGACTGAAGTTGTTCCCTGAGACCCAGGCACTGCAAAGGGCATTGTCACCTAATGATCCTTAGCTGGCTTTTCTCCTAGAGCATTAACTTAAAAGAAGGACAAAGGAGGAGACTTCAAATAGCTGTGTTCTACAGCACATAGACTGCTAAGCATTTGTTCCCATGGCTTTGTTACACCTTCTGTGAATTCAGGGCAATATTCCTCGCAGCATCCCCAAGACTGCAGGTTTAGATGAGTTTAGCAGGGAACTGCTATCCAAAAACCCCTGATCAGATTGTTTCTATAGAGAACACAGAATGAGACCAGCTGGCTCGGTCCATATTTCTAAAAAATTGTTGGAATGGCACTTGACAAAGCCATTATCTCCAGTTCTCACCTTTTCTCACTGACCAAAATTCACAATCTTTAAAGGACAAATGAAGAGAAATCCAGTACCTGCTAAGGTTTGGTCCTGAGGCCAAGTGTGCTCCTCCACAGGAACCCACAAACAGCACCCCCCTATTTCTTGGCAGGCAAACAAAGCAAGTTTCCCTCAGCAAAGCAGAAGTTTTCACTTTCAGGGGTGTTGCACACATACAGACTTTGTTGGCCTTTGTGCCTGGGAGAAACAGCATGCTGCCAGTTTGAATAGCCATGCTGCTCTCCACTGGATCAGTCTGCTAAATCTAAATCCTGTGTAAAACTAAATCCTGCTCTGGGATCACTTATAGCACAATGTCAAACTGTTTAATGTGTACAAGGGGGAATGGCTCCAAACTGAGAGTGGGTTTAGATTCAATATTAGGAAGAAATTCTCCCCTGTGAGGGTGGTGAGGCACTTTGAACAGGTTGCCCAGAGAAACTGTGGGTGCCCCATCCCTGGAAGTGCTCAAGGCTGGATGAGGCTCTGACCAACCTGGACTAGCTGAAAGTGTCTCTGCCCACAGGAAGGGGCTGGAATTGGGTTGTCTTTAAGGTTCCTTTCAACCCAAACCATCCTAGGATTCTGTGATAGTTCTGGATTGACCATTGCATCTTAAATCCTACAGAAACCTCAGACAGGTGAGAAAAGTTTATAAAGGACAATATGTAGAGACTAGGACTGGATACAAACAATGTACCAATCACTTGTTTCAGGAGATGGAACTACTTTTGAAGCACTAATTATGCACTGGAGTAAGTGCTCATCAAGTGAGCCTCCCCTTACTAATTAAGGATAATGAACCCTGTCATGTGAGCCCTGCTCCTTTCCCAGCTGCAGAGGAGCCTGTGACTGTGTTTCACACTTGTTTGTTCCACGGGCTAATTATGCCCAGAACCTCTCCCCCTGCCTGCTCCCTTCCCTTCTCTGAGCTCATTTTCACTCACACCTCATCCCCCTAATTACCTGCCTGCCTGTAACTATCAAGTCTGCAATATCTCCCTGCAAACACCTCCCTTCCAAAGGAGCACCTGACTAGCAAAGACTGCACCACCTTAATTACAATTTAATGACCAACTTAATGACAGTTACATGCTAAATCATCCAGCAGCAGATACCAAGGAGACTTTACACCAGACTGAGCTTTTCTGCAGCTCTTCCATCTTTATATGTGGCCACCATGAACAGACCATAAGACTGGTGGAAACTATAACACACTTTTTAAGGAAGATTCCAGTCTCCCAGCAAAGTGCAGGATAGAAATTTCTATGAATGAAGTTTCAATACATAATTGAGGTTTTAGCACATGCCACAGCCCTTCTCTACCCTGCAGCCACAACCACTGCTATAACTTCAGCTGGGTTTTTTTTTTTTTTAATAATACAAAAAATCCTGGAAACATAGGGCACTTCTGAATGAGGAAACAAGGAATTATTTCTTCTGACAAGAGACTGGGAGTGGGGCAGGAAGCAAGAACAAAATGAGCCAGCCCTGACACTAAGCAATGTCATCTGTTGTCCCATCCAGGGTCACACGTTCCAGTCACAGCAGGTTCCACATTATCTGCCCTGCCAAGGTGGACCCAACAGCCCATCTCAATAACAGAGCTGCTGCTCCCACAGCTGTTCCATCCTGACTGTCTCCACTGTGATAAAAGTCTCACACCCAGGCAGGAGACAAGATAACAAACACCAGTTTTTGATACCACAGCAGTGAGACAGACTCCAGCAGCTCTGCCAGAGGCTGTTTGGATGCATCCCTGTGATAAGGTGTCCCTGGAAAAGTTATCAGGCTGCAATTCAGCTTTAAATACCTACATGGTTCTGTGATAACAGTGACCTGGACACACTTCATTATCTGCACTGACTTCCAGACCAGACAGAGTGATGAAACTGAGAAAAGACTGAGTGACTTCAACAACCACCTGAACTGACCTGACCTCCAATCTTGTTCTACATCTTGTGCTTCAGCTGTAAAAACTGCATTCCCTAAACCTTTAAGCCAAATTTCTCACCTTCAAACACTGTCCAGTTGTCTTGAATGTGTTTTGACATCTTCTGTAATCCTTTGTCATCAGTTACAGGCTGGGAAAAGAAGGAAGGCTGCATGTTATTTTGGGATTAACAGACAATTTAGTGTTTCACAGCATGCTGGAAAATGCAACAGCTCTCAGAAGAGTGTAGTGAAACAGAGCAAGTGTAAAACCTCCATGATCTCTTCCAGGCTCCTTTTTTCTAGAACTGTTACTGAAACTTGGCGTGAGATCTCAAGTTCTGCTAGGAAAGCTTTGTCATTTGAACAAAGAAATTGATTCCCACTTACTAATCTGTGAGGAAAAGAAATATCCCAGGGAACACATTAGGGTCAAAGAACACACTCAGAAGTTTCATTTAAAAACACTTCACAACCAGACCATAATTAGCTGGGGACTTACAGGGATAACAAATGAGTTGAGTTGTTTAATAGGCAATAAAAGGGAACTTGATAGCACATACCTCAAATCTGATTCCCTGTTCTCACTGAAAAGAAAGTAATTCCCTTACTGCTCCCAGAATGCCTTGTCCTGCAAAGGATCCCTGAGAGGCAGGCACAAGGAAAGCTGTGTGGAAAGCATTCCTGACAAAACCCAGAGGGATTTTGCTGGTTTGTGGTTTTGGTTTTTTTTTAAATCATCAAGTGAAGCCCACAGAAAGCTCAGGCAATGGTTTAAAGTCCTGAGTACTGACAAGAACTCTGATCCTGCTGTGCCAGATGGCAGCTTCAGCTGAGAACAGACACACTGGTGTTCAGAACAGGCTCTTGACACCTTTGCACCATACACAGGTGAGAAGAATGAGATGTGTATCTGTGGCTTTTATTCCATCTCAAGACAGAGAGAAAGGTGTCTTCTTGGCTTTCATGGAACAGCAAACTTCACTTCTGTTAGTGGCCTCAAGACATCACCAAACACTGAGGATTTTCAGCATTAAAAATACCTTCCACTGTCCATCACATGCTCTGTACAGAAGAAGAGGAGCTTCCTTATCTTCCTGCAAAATCCACAGGTCTCCTGTTTCCTCAAATGCAATGTCCCAGCCCTTGTGTTGCAGGGAGATTTGCTGTTTGTAAAGCAGCTGCTGGGCAGTGACATCCAGCTGAAAGATGTAGACTGTGGGAATACTTTTAAGAGGAAAAACTTAATTACCACTATTACCAAATCCACCTACAGCCATCACTTGTACAGCACAGTACAGACACCCACTCTAGTTCCAAACAGAGCCAAAGCCAAGTGGTTAGGATGAGCACTTCAAATGCTGTTTGCTTACATGATCTGAGTCAGAAGCTGTAAATACCCAAAGTGCCAAACAGCTTTTCAAGTGTTATGTGAAAGAAAAAGCAGCCAGTGCTGCCTCCTCTTTAAAAGAAAGGGTAGTAAAGGGAATTTCATGAGGATTACTGAGGACTTTTATGAGGAATGTGGCATGGTGACACACTGGCCCACAGGGCTGCCATTGAAGGAATATACAGCTGAGCACCAACCAAAATTGCTCCTGTATATCCCAGCCTTGTGTTTCCTCCACTGAGGGAAAGGCATCACAAACTCTACAAAAATTAACTCAGCCAGGTAAGCCTTGCACTCCTCTCTGCACACAGAGGCTCCCTGGGAGGCCACAGGCATTCCTGGACATCTGGAGATGCACAGTACCAAGAACTCCAGGCTCAGGGAAAGCTGCTCATGCCTTTGCAGCAGTTTGGGATGATTTTAGGCATTATTCCATCTATTCTTACCTGTCACACAGAATGGCAACATAACCACCTTGACAGCAGTAGGTTATTCTTGACACGGTGTATTTCTATTAGGAATAGAAAAAAAAGCCACATCCTTGTAAGTTTAGACCATTTGTGTGCAGAAAATTCACATTGCATTTCACTGTGAGCCTTTAAAATTCAGCAGATGCCTTAATTTACAGCAAGCTAAGCAACTTAATTACCTTTTAACTGCAATCAAGGTTATTTTTGTACCAGTGTTTGCTGTTTTATGAAGTTTTTCATACCTCTCCCTTCCACACTGTCCAGAGATCAAACGTAAAGGTTTGGGTGAACTACTCTTAGCAGACAAACCAACAGATGAAGGAAAATACACCACCTTCAAACATTCTTTCCTGCAATGCTGATGGCAAAAACATTGACATTAAGCCTGCTCAGGCAGAATATCACGCCAGCAGCTCAGATATTACAAACACAAGCTATTAGCTGCTGCTGTTTGTTAAAAAAAGAAGACAGTGATGCATAGCTAATATCCCTAATATCCCTGCTGTGCTGCCTCTGCTTCAACCTGAGTCTGGGTGAAGCCATCCTGCTCCACAGAAAATGTGTTCTCAACAACAAGGAAGGCCTGAGGCCATTTTCCTTATTAACAAAAAAAAACCCAACAAAACCAACAGAACAACAAAAAAAACCCCACATCACACTCCTAATTTACAAGTTGCACAGTTTTATCTGGGAGAGAAGCAGCACCTGTGCTGCACAAACCATTCTAACTTGAAATATAAAACAACTGATTTGAAGCTCCTGGAGTGGGAAGAACTTGGGAGGAGCAGAGAAACTGCAAAGTGATGTCCTGGGGTGCTTTTTCAAAAGTATCCATTATATAATGTGAATGGCAAAACTGCAACAGCAAAAGGCTGGTTCTCATGGGTATTTTATAAGCAGCAACAACACCAACCCTGCTGATGACTAAAACCTTCCAAGAAGAGAAGCAGAGAGTGGTTTCCTTTAGGGCAGGGAAAATACATCTTTTTGACACTCTGCTGGCAGAATTCTGACGTATCCTCAAGTATTCTTTATTTCAACCTCCACCTCTTTCCCTAACACCACACTGGTGACTGGAGAGAAACCCTAGCTCACTAATTTAGGGTAAATTTGGGAGTTACCACAGGATTTCACCCTTGCAGCTACCAGCTGATGCACAGACATTGTCAGGGTGTCTGTTTCACAGTTTTGCAATCCATGTAGGAAAGCAAAACAAGCTGTACAGCTTTCAAAACTTCAAGTCAGCAAGTTTAACACCAGAAGCTAACTATTTTGTCAACAGCACACGATGCAACCACTAAGAGACAAACCAACTGTGGGAAAGAAAATTAATTCATGGTATAACAGAGCTGAAAACAATTTACTTTTTTCCTCCAGCACGTGAGAAAAATCGTGTGAAATGATTTCAGAGGGGGAAGCAAGAACAGCATGAGCACAACTTCTCACTCATCTCAACCACCTGTTTGGACAGAAGAGGAGCACTTAATAAAAAACATTTTCACAAGGACTGATACGGTTCAGAGCTCCTGGGAACAGATGGGACTGATCTCCTGCTACTCTGCAGAAATATGAAGTTATTAATCCATATTTAGCCCTGGGACCCAGGACCCCTGTTTCCCACAGACATAAAAGATGGCTCCAAGTACCAGGTAGGATGAGTGGGCTGAACCAGAAGGGTTCTCTGTAGCTAACATGGCTAAAAGCTGTTTCTGCAGGATGGAGCCACTTACACCACAGCTCTGGAGTACAGCTGACAGCTCCTATTTACTGTAAGCCATGAGTGGGCTCTTCAGACACTTAAAGGAACAAGCCAAGATACATATACATATACATATATATATATATATATATTTAAGGCTGAAAGGTGTGCTATTTATTTCTAATAACAAAGCTCTGCCTCTCTGCCTGCTGCCTGACAAACATGCAGGGAAGTGCCCACCTACACAGCCAAGTGCTTTGTTAGAGAGACAAAGGGTTCTGTGAACTTGAATTAGGCAGCAGCTCTCTCCCAACCCTACTGGAGGAGGGAGGAGGAGGCTGTTTTGATTTAAACCAAGTTTCATTCACAGCTGGAAAGAGACAGGAAAATGCATCTTCTCTCCAAGTTCTTTCCATGGGTGGGTAAGTTAAAAAATCAGCAAAATGAATGCGAGACCCACAGCAGTATCATGGTCAAGGACAAGGCTATGAAATCAGTTAAGGAAGGGCTACAAGAACATTCTGTGATAAACAGATGTTCACTTGATACTCTCTGAACTCAAGTCAGTGTTTATATGACACTGTTATCAGCCTGCCAACACCTTAAAATTAACTTTTGATGTCATCTGTGAGAAGAAGTGACCCTATAAAAAATTAATGTACTGGTGCATTGGGGTAGAGTTGTGCAATTCCTGTCCTGGACTTTAAACAAGCTTCTGCTGTCAAGAGGATCAGATGAGGTGAAGGCTCTGAAGCAGGAAAATATTTATATAGCACTATGGAATTAAGAGAATTACTCCCATTCTAGTGGGAAAATGAACTGAGGATCTGTAAGCCATCAGCTGAAACCAATGCCTCACTGCTCCAAACACTCCTACATTCCCCAAACAGACACATATTCATCATCTGCCAAGCTAAATAAGCCCACATTTTTGTGCTCACATGACCCACCATTAGTGATGATTCCATCCTCATTGAGCTTCAAGCTGTGTTTATAGCTCCAATGCATTCACACTGGCTATCAATGGTAAAAATGAAATGCAACAATACAAAAAAAAGAGAAAAAGCATTTATGTCCCCATCTGATCCCTGTGCTTGCTACAAGCTGCAAAGTGCTGACTCAAGAGATTGTGTCCTTAAATTCAGCCCACAAATGTCACTCCAGGTTGTGGAGATGAGTTGTGACACCCCTGGATGCAGAGCATGAGTAAACACTGTCACCAGATGTCACCTCTGGCATTTCCAGCACTATGATGGCAGCAGAACACCTGTGAGAGTGAGCAGCATCCAGGATTTCACAGATTCAAGTCACATGTGGCTTCCAACACCACCACACGTGGCAGGGGATGGGGAAAACTGCAAAGCACTGCAGGAAGAAGGTTTATCATTTAATTGATGTGTTTTATTTATTAACCCACAGTCTGTGGGCTTTCCTTTTCTGTCTTTGCTTACTCACACTGAGGTGAAGAAGCTAAATGGAGACTCCTCAAGCAAAGGGCACCTCCTCCTGAGGCTACATCAGCACCAAGAATATCTCATGGAAGGGATTTTATTAGGAGCCAAGTACTACTAAACTACATTTAAAAACATTCTAAAGAGAGTTGGAGAGGTTTTCTTAGACCAGTTCCTACCTGCAGCAACAAGCTCTTTGACATTTGTTAGTTTATCCAATGCTACATTCAAGGTTTATTATACAGTTTAATATTATTTTTAATTAACTTGTTTGAAATCAGTGAAATCAGTTTGAAATCAGTAGGGCTCAGCATCAGACCAAGCACTGAGGATAATTTACACACAAGCCATCTTAATAATGCTAAGCCAGTCTAAGCAACAAAGAGCATTTTTAATACTAATCACAGAATTCCCCACTGCAGTTAGTTGCTAACTTGTCCTCAGTGATCCTATAAATCTAGAAGGCAAAGTGTTTTAAAATAAACCCATTATTCCCTCTAAAACAAATGCTCAAATCCTGCTGCAGCCAGAGTATCAGTGGATACCAGTTAGATGGGCTTGTCACTCAATCTTGAACCTTTTTCACTTGTCAAAAACCCCAAAAATTGCTTTTCCAAAGATTTCAAGCACTGGCATCAAGCTGAAATGAGGCAGAGACCTGGTGAATGTGTGTGAGAGGTATGGGGCTCAGGTGTGTTTTCAAGAAGACTCTCAGGTTAAATTATCCACATGGATATCCACCCTGAATTCCTGCTGACAGGAACTCTAGGCCAAAGCCAAGATTTCCAGCATCTGAATGGGAAAGCTGTGATGGAAGTGGCTCCCCAACTGCAGGGAGGTGAAGCACACCACACTTCCACTGCCAAAACCACAGCACACAGGAGGGAAGGCAGAAGTTTTCAGTTCAGTTTCTGCCTGGATATGGATTCCCCAGTGGATTTGCCTCAAGAGCTCCCCAGTCACCTGACAACTGGGAGGCAGCTGTGCTCTGCAGGGAAAGAAGTGTTTTTTAGAGATGCACATGAAAAAATCACACACAGCAGGATGGGTGGTGAGGTGAACTCAAATAACCCATGATGAGTAGGAGGTTTAATTCCATGCAGCAGCAGGGACAAGGACAGTGCTACTTACCTGCTAATTGCTCTTATGCCACATTAAATAACAAGGAAAAAAAACCCAAAAACCCTAGATTTCAAGCACTAGCAGGACTGCTCACATCAGGGGAGCAGTTCAAATCATAGCAGCACCCCAAATTTGTGCGTGTGAGACCTGTGATGTACAGGCTGGAAGCTCAGGAGAGCTCCTGGGGTGTTCAGGTTTTGTGTAGGACTCACATATTTAAATTTTGGGCACTGTTCAGTTGCAGGAGAACCTAAAATAACAAGCCCAGCATTTTGACTCCACAGGGTCAGTGACTGCAGGTCAAAATACTAAAAATATTTAAAATATTTAAAAATACTTAATATTTAAAAATATTTAAAATTTAAAATATTTTAAAATATTACAACCTCTTTTTGCTCAGGAAAATTGCAGCTTTAACCCTTGAAATTCCAAGCCCTTTTTAAAAATGGGTGAACGTTTAGATCTTCCCAGTGTCACAGGATGTTTTCTGCTTAGGAGACTACAACACCTGTGGTTTAGGAAAAAAAATTTCAAGTGAAGGCTCTGTCCACTGTGCAGAACTTAAATCTGGGAAGAATTAGAAGCAGCTTCTTTTGGTCACTGCTTGGCACATTTTAGAAATTCACACAAAACACAGGAATGGATTTCAGGGACTGTCTTCCCAAAAGCCCCAGACTATTGTAGCAGTTTTTTAAGTTCTAAACCCAGTGACAGAAGGGAAGCACTTCTAACAAAACATAACCAACAAGTTTGGCAGCCCCAAGGATCAGGAGCACAGCAAAAGCCCTGGCACACATGGACATACCTGGTCTGCTTTGGTGGCCTGAGGCCCACAGATGGCACTCAGCTGACAGCAGTGCACCTCTTCTCCATTTTTATACTCCCAAAGTCTCAGAGTGGAGTCCTGGACAGATGGAAGTGGACACAAGTTTATTACTAGCAGCACTCAGGCAAAGAGAGGCCACTCCTGGCCTTCAGCTAAACCCTGTTTCCCTGAAAAGCTCCCCACAGAAGCTGCTAAGTAGTCACTTAGTTAAGACCTCAAATTGCAGATAAAGCATTTTAATTAACATAATTTCCCCCTGCATCCTAAATTATTCAATCATGCTAATTTTAATTCTCCTTTTGAAGTGGAAATTGGGTAGCTGGAGGAGGGCATTTCAAGCCTGTCTCCAACAGCACAGTCACACATGTGCTCAGCATTTTAATGGCAATTTTTTCAGGCTGCCCTTCTCTGCCCCATGCTCCTCTTGTCAACCAAATTCTCATTTGATTTAGCAGCCTCCTGAAGAGAGGCTAAACACCTCTTTGGAAAAACAAAGCCAAGAGCATTTGCCAAGAGTGAAATACAGCCACGTGCAGCACTAGCACAAGAACTGCTTCAATAATTAGAGGGACAAGAACAAGGGAAGCAACAACAGCAGCTGAAACCAAATGCCAGGAGTTACTGTGATTATCTGCACAGGAAACATCATTTGTTTCCTGTGCAGTTTTGGTAGTCTGGGGAACAAAGAATATTGTTTCCCTTCTTTTAGGGCAAATCCATCTCTGCACAGGTGTGGCATGGCACCAATTCAGGAAAAGGGGAGGGGAGGGGAGGGAGGGAACATTTATTTCTACAGTTCTCATCCAAGCAGAAGATATCTGTGCTCCAGAGCAAGAGTTAAGGGTAATTTCATCATCCCAAAGAGGCCTTTTACTATAAACACAATAACAGGTTCTTAGGTGATCCAGCAACAGAAGGGCTGAACACTGAACAGAACCAAGAAAAAGGGGCAGGAGGAGGAGGGAGAACATGCTGTAAACCATGAGAGATTATTTCAAGTATTCCAAGGAATGTCGTCAAAACACAAGTATAAATAATAATAAAAACCCCCAAACATACAAAAACCAACACTTTTTAAAAGAAATTGCAATACATACCCCAGAAGCTGACAACAGCAGGTCAGGACAGTTGGGTATTACAAGTATTTTGCTTACAAACCTAAAGGAAAAACAGTAAAAAGTTGAACTCTCTTAGCTTGACACCCTGGTCTTTAAACACACAGAGTAAGAGAAAACAGCAGTTTTAAAGAGAACCTTACAATAAACAAACAGATTTTCCATATCAAGTTAATTAAGAGGAAGAAGAAAATGTCATCAGTTAAATAAATATGCACTACACAAACCACCAACCTTCGACTTAATAAAGAACTACATTTCCCCATCTGCACTCAGGGAATTCTACTGACTTCCTCCCAGCTGAGAACATTGTCATTTAGATCAAAAAATGCCAGTGGAGACAGATTTACTCAGGTAGCACATTTCCCTTTCTCAGCCCATGATGCACATTAAAAACATGAATCAACAGCTCCTTTAAAGCACAACAGTGATGGCTCAGCCTCCAGAGTGCCACATCTCCCCAGCCACACTTGGGAGATCATTTAAAAGCAATCTTTACAGAATTTTAATGTGGCAGTTTACCAGTGCCTGCATTCAGCCAGAAGTTCTGTTTTTCAGAAGTTGGTGATCCTGCTTTGTCTTTGGTGAGCAATGAGGACCTGAACTTCTGGGGATCATTATTATCTCAGAGCTCACCAATCTCAAATACAGTGAGCAGAACATGACCTGAATGGGACAGTCTTGCCTTTGAAAACAGGCTTAGCTTGAAAGCCACAGAGTGAAAAAATAAAGAGATTTAGTCATTATAATACAGACTTCCAGGACAAAGCAGGCACAACAGATCCAGCAAGAATCACCATGAGCCCCACTAAGAGAAGAAAATCCAGGACTGTGAAATGAGACAATTATTGCTTTATGTAACCCTTAAAAAATTAATTTCTCATTTAAATATTGAACTTTTGAATATATTTCAATTAATTTACACTGCTTTTCACTCTGCAACCACTAATGAACACCTTGGACACTTCCAGGGATGGGGCATCCACAGCTTCTCTGGGCAACCTGTGCCAGTGCCTCACCACTCTTACAGTAAAGAATTTTTTCCCAATATCTACTCTAACCCTACTCTCTGTCAGTTCAAAGCCATTCCCCCTTGTCTTGTCACTGCAAGCTCTTACAGAATTTCTCTCTCTTCCTTGTAGGTTCCCTTCCTTCATGGAGCAGAATTTCATAGTGCAGTCTGGTGCACACTGCAGTCAGGTGTCCAGGCAGGCTCTATCCATCCTGCTGACACAGAAAGCTTTTTTTTGTATTGCCACAGAACCTACAAGTCTGAGTTCTGCACTGAGATGACATTAATTTAATCAGCATATGTTCAAACTTCAAAAGACAGCTCCTAAGACTTCTCCTCCTCCTAAGACTAAGGCTCCATCCTGAGCTAACAATTTCTGGAGCCTCTTGTGAGCAGCCAGTGGAGAGAGATGATTCTGCTCCTCTGCTCTGGTGAGGCCTCAGAGGAGGTTGTGTCCAGCTCTGGAGTCCTGGGTACAAGAAGGACATGGAGCTGTTGGAGCAGGTCCAGAGGAGGGCACAAAAACAAGCAGAGGGCAGGAGCACCTCTGCTGTGAGGAAAAGCTGAGAGAATTGGGGATTGTTCAGCCTGGAGAAGAGAAGGCTCTGGGCAGACCTTACTGCAGCTTTCCAGTTCCTACAGGGGTCTCATAAAAGATGGTGTCAGAAAACCCTTTTTCTGACCCAGAGATGGGGCTCCTGAGAGGTGTTTTAAAGACTTTTATTCCATTTTCAGTCTCATGAGAAGGATAAGATGGTCCAGACGTTACAATTCACGCCATCACAATCAGAAGCCAAACTATTTCTTCATTACAATACATTATAAGCATTTTTTTGCCTATCAGCTTTTGCCACACAATGCTGCTAATGCTTCTAAGCCAGTCATCTATTAAAATACCCCACGTGGGTTTGGTACATCTTTCATAGTTCTATTTCTCCAAAATAACTGGTCTATTTGCAAGGTCATCATTTGAAAGTTGTTTTTAGTTCAGTTTCTCTCTCAGCAATGTCTGTCCTATCCCTTGGCCTTTCTAAGTCAGCACACTTTATCTCAGGATTTGCACACAGATGCACAAAACCATGTGAGCCTTCTGTCAGGCTTTGAGAATCCTCTACAAATCCATCTCCCACAAGATGGGGACAGACTGTTTAAGAAGGACCTGTTGCAATAGGAGGAGTGATAACAGCTTTAAACTCACTGTAGACTCAGACTAGATATAAGGAAGAAATTTTTTGACAATGAGGTTGGTGAAACACAGGTTATCCAGAGATGTGGTAGAGCCCAATCCCTGGAAACATTCAACCTGATCTTGTTGAAGATGTCCCTGCTCATGGCAGGGATGTTGGACTGGATGACTTTTAAAGGTTTTTTCCCACCCAGGCCATTGCACAATTCTATTACAGACCAAGCTGCTGTTTACTGTGATTTGAGGAGAAGATTTCAGTGGCTGAAGGTTGCTGTGCAGGGAGGGGCTCTGGCACACAGGGCACTCACTCTCTGTGTCCCATGCAGAAGGACACAATGCTGTAGGGAGCCTTTGTCCAGCTGACTCTGATCTTCTCATCCCTGTCTGCAGTCAGGATGTACTGGTCATCAGGACTCAGGGCCTGTGGGGAAAGGCAGAGCTTTAGTGCCCAGCAGGTCAAGGCTTGAAATTCTTCTTAACTAAGGAAAAAAAGTATCTCCTCACCCCAAAAGGCAGGTACAAACACTAAGCCACTCTCTCCCACCAACAATGGAAGCCTAAATCTTTGTGATAGTAACTTTCTCAGAAGACAGGCAATACTGACTTCCAGGTCCTGTGAAAGCCACTGAGCCCGAACAGTACAGCTGGAAGATCTCTTGCATCTTAAAAAAAATCTTATCACATTGAAGAGCTCAGCTGACATGGCAGAGTGGATGAACTCCCATAGACACTCTGTCACCAAGACTTCTGTGACTGTAACATGAAGATCTTGTCAAGCTTGTTTTTGTTTCCTTACCAAACTCTGCCAACACAAACTCAGTAGGAAGAAATCTGGACCGCATTTCATTCATATAATTAAAAAAAAAAAAAACAAAAAAACAGAAAGCAAATCACAAATCTGGGACTAGAGCAACAATGAGAGACCCAAGCAGGTTTGTAAATGCACAGAGGCAGACACTTACCACATCCAACAGCAGAGACACATGACCCAGCTCAAGTTTTCCATCTGCCTGAGGTTCTGTTATTGAGTAAGAATAGACATCACCAGACTTATCTGCAACAAAAATCTTATCCTCTGCAGCTGTGATCACCAGGGATGTGCATCTCCTGCTCACGAATCTGAAAGACAAATGGCACAGCTGGAACAGCTCTGCATGGCAGCTTCAGCAAGTCTGGCAGTTAAAAACAGACCAAGAAGCTGGGCAGAAAGTTCTCAGATGCAGCATCACTGAAATGGCAGCGATGAGAGTAACATTATGGGGCTGAAATGGCACTTTTGAGTCTAGTAAATGAATGAATTATGTAATAACAAACACCTTGGGGTGGGGAGAGGAACAGGAGACCATTAAAAGCTGCATGACTGCATTTTGCTTTGGTATTTTCTCCACTGAGCACCTCCCCCAGGCAGCATGCCAGGACTCTAATGAAGGCTGGGAGACTTCCTTGCACTCTACATCATAAAAACATGAGTAAAACACATAGAAAAGACAAGGTAGGATTTGTCCTATTAGGAGTCCTGTGCAGCAACACCTTTAAAAACTGTAGGAACTACTCCTCCAGCTGCCACTCTGTGCTGTAAAGGCTTCATGGAGAGCCTTGGAACTCTTTTCTCCTCACATCCCAAGTCACAGAGCCACAGGCTCCACGTTCCTTGTCCAGACAAAGCTCTGAACTCTGAGTTTCCCTCATCATCTGCCATCACCTCATAGTTCCAGCTGCCAGTGAAGCAGGTAACAGTTTTCTTACAACTACTCAGATAAACATAAGGGCCACAGATGCCAGCAAACACATCCTGTGTGTTAGCACAAGACTGTGGGCACCAAGGATCACAGGAAATGGATATTTATGCTCACCTACTCTGAAATTCAGTGGCCACGTGGAGGCAAGAGGACAATACACTATGCTTCAAGTAGGAAGAGTGAAATTCCCAGACTTTTTAGTGGCTGTTTAAAGCAACACCACAAACAACACACAACACAGTTCCAAAAAAGGTTACTCTGCCAACCAGAAAGTCTTGCTCCAAATTCATTGTACCACTTGTGATCTTGAGCACAGAGTCAAAATTCCCCTTCGTCTGACACAAGGTGACTACAAAGGACATCACTGTGTGAGACCTTCATACAGCTTGCCACAAAATACAAAAAAAGTCACACAGCTCAAACTTTGGCATTGTTACTCACGCAGAAAGCCTTTTGCCTGTATTCCCAGTTTCCCAATATGAGGTAATGACATTCCCAAAAAATCCAGCTGTGGCCCTA
Organism: Trochalopteron elliotii; assembly: GCA_024734555.1. Taxonomy (NCBI): domain Eukaryota; kingdom Metazoa; phylum Chordata; class Aves; order Passeriformes; family Leiothrichidae; genus Trochalopteron; species Trochalopteron elliotii. The sequence continues at coordinate 1,391,494 of JANPWX010000326.1, read as the reverse complement.
GTAAAACTTTCAGCAGAAACTAAAACACCCAACAATTATCCAGTGGCATGTCACAGGTAAGATACACAAGGCAGGGCAGCAGGGAAGGCTGAATGAACAGAATTGGGCATTTCTGGTTTTGTCACAGAGCATCCTCAGTTGGAAGGGACCCATGAGGATCATTAAGTCCAACTCCTGGCTCTGCAAAGGACACCCCAACAACCCCACCCTGTGCCTGAGAGTGTTGTCCAAACCCCTCTTGAGCTGTGTAAACCTCGTCCAAACCCTTCCTGGTGCTGTGACCATTCCCTTGGGGAGCTGTTCCTGTGCTCAACCACTCTGGGTGAAACACCTTTTCCTAATACCCAACCTAAATGTCCCCTGGCACAGCTTTATGCCTTCACCACTTCCTCCCTACAACACTGCTTAAAACCCCACTGGTCCATCCTGTATCCTACGCACAGAGCCAAGCTACAGAGACTTGATTTTTTTTTTTGCAACCAGGGTCTCACATTTGTCAGAGACCAACAGAAGCAGAGATGTCACATCCTCAGGTACTTTCTCAGAAAGTCCTTCACAGTCCTGGTTTTTCTACAGAGAATTATCACCACCAGCAGCAGCAGAAAACTTGGAACTGGAGGACCTCTGGTGGACAGCTACAGGCTGTTCCCTCAAGAGGAATGTACTGAAGAAAAGCAGCTGCAGCATCTCTAAAGATGTGCTTTTCAGAAAAGATCATAACTTTCTAAAAAGTTCACAAACTCCCCAAAATCAGAAGGAAGAGAGAATGCACTCACTGAACTGCTTGGCATCACTCTTACAGGCCCAACCCCAGGGTACCAAGAATGGGTAAAGTTTTAGTTCTTAAAGATAAAAAAATGGGTTTGGAATTAGAAAAGAGATTATCTTTCCTTGGACAGTGATATTAAACATCTGCACTCCCATTCTTGGGGAGGGGAAGACCACACATCAATTCTTGGCAAATACTCTGAATTCCCAAAAACATTAAATTTGTTTGAGCGAGGGAATTAAAAAAAAAAAAAAAGAACAAAAGGAAGCTAAGTAATAACCAATATGAACATCCCAAACCCTCCCACTTCAGAAGGCTAAATCCATCAGCCATAACTGCATCACAGCATGCAGCATCCTGCTTTCCTTACCTGACACTGACACATTCCCAGGAAGGCTTTGCACGGAACAGGATCAGCCGTTTGCTGTCATCTGTCAGGGCAAAATAATCTCCTGATGGGGAGAAGGCAAAAGCCAGGATGTCATCACTTCCTTTATCTGTCCCTTTTCCATCCTGCCTAATAGAGAGACACCAACAGTTCACAACCTGAGAGCTACTGAATTCCCTCAGGAGGTTGTTCCCAAACCACCAGGAGCGTGAGGAACAAAGTAAAACTTTAAATACTTTTATTTCTGCTTAAAATGTTGAGCCAACATGGAAATTATTGAAAAGAAATAAGCCAAGGCAAAGGAAACTGATAGAAGGTCTAAATCTGTATTAAGACCTTTTTAGAAAACAAGTTTGTGCTGGCATATAAATTATGAGGAAGACAGTAAAATGTTTCCTGTTTGGCTACAAGTAAAACAATGGCCAGTGTTTGAATCTAAGCTAAGAAAAATACTTTTTTAGACATAAAAGGAAAAATACACACACTTAGTGTGCGTTTTGAACTCTCATGACATAAGAGAACAGATCTTGAGGAGAACTTATACAAGTGCTTTGTGGGTTTTTTTGGTCTTAGATGTCTTACAAAAAAAATGCAGGACATTTCCACAAATGTCTTGACTGACAAGAGAGAGAATTAATTGGTTTTGATTTTGTCTCTGATGTTTCTCTAAAAAAAAAAAGAGAAAAAGGTGCACAGTGGAATGAAACTCTGGATGAAATGGAAACAAAAAACGGATCCATCAGGGTAACAGATCCATCAGGGTTAGCAAAACCAACCCTTCACCTGCTCAAGGAGTTCTCCTGTGGCTTTATTTTCCTGCCTTCACTGCCACACAAGCTCAGAGGTGCACCCTCCAGGAAAAGAGCAGATTTTCTCACCCTTTCTCTCCTAGGGGCTGCTTCTCTGCACTGCTGCAATCGTACACGAAGAGACTCTCCTCACTGCAAGGGAAAAACAAACCTTAAATTACTGGGACCAGAACAACCAGGAGCTTAACTATGAGGAGTGGCAACTCTTCTGTAAGATGCTCTTATTTCAAAGTTATTTGCACAACTGCAAAATACATCCTGAGGAACCAACTCTGCCCAAGTGGGCTCCCCAAGTGTTATAGAGGCAGCAAGAATTTATAACTTTGGACTGTATGCAGATGTCAAAAAGGAAATCCTCCTCTGCTGGTGAAACTACCCTGTATTTTGCATAAACTTTACCTCTGTCAGACTCAGCAGATGTGTCAGTAGCATTTACCCAGTCACAGAATCACAGGATGGGTCAGGCTGGAGGGGACCACCGGGGATCATCTGGTCCCACCTCCCTGCTCAAGCAGGGTCACCCCAGAGCACAGGACACTGGATTGTGTCCAGATAAATCTGGAATATCTCCACTGAGGGAGACTCCACGTCCTCTCACGACAATCTGATCCAGTGCTCAGTCTCTGCACAATAAAAAAAGTTCTTCCTCGTGCTCAGGTGGAACTTCCTGAGCATCAGTTCCTGCCCCATTGCTGGGCACCCCTGAGCAGAGCCTGGCCCATCCTCTGACACCTCCCTGCAGATACCACAGTGAATCCCAGAATCATCTGGGTTGGAAAAGATCTCTGGACATCACCCAGTCCAACCCCCTGCCCAGGCAGCATCACCTGGAACAGTGACACAGGAACACATGCAGGTGGGTCTGGAATGTCTCCAGAGGAACCCTCCACACACTCCCTGGGCAGCTGTTCCAGAGCTCTGCCACCCTCAACACAAAGAAATTCTTCCTCGTGTTGAGGTGCAACTTCTTTTGCTTTATTTTATGGCCACTGCTCCTCATCCTGTCACTGGGCAACGGGAGTTGGAAAGAATCTGGGACCATCCTTTTGGCACCCACCTTGGAGCTATCTATATGCACCTTCCTTATAGACGTAAAATAGACCATTATTACATATATATAAAAAACACTGGGTTTGGAATAAGGGTATATATATATAAAACATGTGGGTATATATATAAAGTAATATTATATACATTCTACACATTTATAGTTTTACATATAATGCTACACCTATACATGTAATACATGTGCTATATATCCGTTAAATACATATGTTACACATATACGTTTTCTGTAAGTTGTGTACACATATACACGTATGCTATACATATAAATATATATATATGAGTATTACAGGAGTATATGAGTATTATATTTATAAAAATATATATGCATGTATACATTATATATATATATATATTTTTTTTAGAGAGAGAGAGAGATTCTCCGTGTTATATATAGTCCAACTGGGGGAGCACAACCACGACAGAAAACCGCCGAGGCTACAAAGTTTAAAAGTGATGTTTCTGTAACAGAAAACGCTGACAAGAAGCACGGAAAGGCACGAACCTCAGCAGGGCCAGCAGCTCCCGCACCGCCCCACCACCTCCCCGGGCAGCCAGTGGCGCCACACACGGGCCCCTGCGAACTCTCTCAGGGGGCACCGGGCGGCCTCCACCGC
>JANPWX010000326.1:1363374-1387512 GCA_024734555.1 Trochalopteron elliotii | reverse complement strand
GCCCACCCGGGAGGCCGTTGGGGCGCCCTGAGGGCTCCGGGCAAGATGGCGGCGGCCGCGGCGCTGAGGGGCGGCGGGCGGGCGGTGACCCGCGAGGTAAAAGGGGCTCCTCGGGGCGATTTGTTGCCCTCACGCCTTCCCCTTTCAGCTGTCGGAATTTCCTCCCGCTCTGTTAACTCTTTGTTATGTTGTGCCGTGCAGGTGTTGCGGCTGGAGGCGCGGGGGCTTTGCACGAAGCCGGTGGGCACCGGGACGGCGCCGCCAAAGAGTAAGAGGGTGGTTTGGTTGTGAGGGGTATCGGGGTGTCGATAAAAGGGATGGGTGAGGAGAGCTGGGGAAGGGTCACGCCTCGGAAGAGGCGCTGCATAAGCTGGGAAAAGCAAGGACTGAAAGGTCACCGCTGTGTAAACGAGGGTTTGTGATAAAATGTACCGTGTGGTAATAAAAGTAAAAGTAAAGGTCTGGCTGTGTGGAATATATTTATAGACCACATATATATATATATATATATAAATATATTAATAAGTGTGTGTGTGTATATGTGTGTATATATATATATATATAACAAGTATATGTATATACACGTATATAGGTTTATATTTATGAGCTTGTCGCTTCTTTCCTGTTTCCCTTTCACCTTAATATTCAAGGCCAGGCTGGATGGGGCAGTGTCAGACTGTTCAGTGTGTAGGAGGGCAAATGGCTTCAAATGAAAGAAAGTAGGATTAGATTAGATATCAGGGGAAAATTATTTAGTGTGAGGGTGGTGAGGCCCTGGTACAGGTTGCCCAGAGAAGCTGTGGATGCCCCATCCCTGAAAATGTTTTTAATGAGGTTCAAAATCTAATTTTTAACTTTAGGTGTTCGCCCTTGTCCTTTGAAATGTTTGTGCTATCAGGGTTAAAAAATAAAAGGGCTTAGAAAAGGACTTCCAAGATCCAAATATTCCCAACAGCAGCTTCAGGCAGTGGTGTAAAAAGCTGCCATGGCCCTGCTGTGTTAAATTTGGTAATAATGCTTCTATCCCCATAGATTTGCAAGCCCAAACCTTGGTTTGGATGCTGCCCTGCATCCCACACTGAGGAGTATTTGAACTTTTTCACCCCTGTCCAAAATCAAAACAGAAATCCCAGTTTCAAAGACTGATGCCTTGTTTGTATAAATGGAGGCTCAGTGGTTCAGTGAGGTTTCCTGTCCCAGATTGGAGATCCAGGTGCTGAAACAGGAAAGCTCCATGGGACCATATGTAGGAGTGATCAGACTTGTTGACTGCTGTTGAAAAGATCACTGAAAGAGCAGCTGAAGGCAGATTTCTGCCACCTTCTTAAATGCCAAAGCAAATAAAAGCCTGGCTGTTCCAGCCTTCACTGCACAGATTGATTGAACAGCAAATTGCTCTTTATTATGATTTATTTTTTTTTGCACTAAGTGTGTTTGAGATGTGCTTTAATGGTTTCTGGGTTCACTGTCCTGCAGCTCTGATTTGTGTCAGGAGCCCTCCCAGGCAGCTGCTTCCCCTGCAGACACTCCAGGTTAATTCAGATGTGTAGGATGCAGCTGCCAAAATCTGACTGGAAACAGGATGTGCAAATTTTCCTTGCTTTGATAAAATGGTGTTTACATACAGAGTCAGTGATGGGAAATAGACCTGTGAGTTCTGCCTGTCACCTCTCTGAGTGTGAACAGGCTTTAAATAAATACGTGCTGGGAATGATGCTGATGTTCCAGGCATCAGGAAGAACACATCTGGGAATGATACTTCTGTGGCTGATTTGGATGTGTTGTTTTGGCAAAGTGATGCAGGTACAGATGAGCAAAGTTTGAAGTTCACTAATTGAAGTGTATCAGTTGGATTGGATGTTTCAGCTTTAAATCATAAAGTCTCATCTTTTTCACTTACCCATACTGAACTGTTTAAAGCATTATTCCAGTAACTAATGGTCAAGTTGAATTTTCCTTGCCTTCTTGGTTTCCTTAGGATGTTTTAACATTAATACTTCTTCAGGTTTTGCTCAGCTTTTCCCTTGTCTGTCCTCCCTTTGGCCATTCTTGTGTTAGTTTAACCTCTTCTCTGCCTCTCTGAAGAGCTCTTCCATCCTGAGTGACACTTTCCTGACCTGTTAGTTTCTCCAGGCTGCTGCTTGGCTGGGTCATTCTGTGCAGGGACTCAGACCTCTTCCCAAGGTGGTTCCTGCCTCCCCCTGCCCTTCCTTCCCATCCTGCACCTTCCATCTGGCAGAGACAAGTATGTGCTTGAAATTACTCAAAATACTACCTGTAAACTTGATACCTTTATTTTTTTCATTGTATTGTGTTATGATAAAAACTCTGTGTTTCTTTCTTAAGTACTTTGCTTTCGTTTTCTTGTCTCTTCTTTGATGTTTTCATTTAGATATTGCTAAAGGCTTGCTTCTGTTCAGAACTAATGGTAATAACTCCTTGAATCATACAAGGTATTACTGTGAAATACCAATGAGGGGAAAGCTGGATCTGGTTTTTGGGCATATAAACTAGATCTGGATTTCCAAACTCTGCAGAAAAAAATCTGCATAATGGGCTGGAAATCTGTTGGATTTTGCTGCTGGTTGGAAGTGGTGCAACTCCTAATGGAGTTGGCATTGCTACAGCAAATTTCAGCCATGGTGAATCTTCCTAATGTGCTCCCAGTGCTCTTGATGTCCTGCTTTCTGTGACCACAACAGTATTTGCTGTTGCTCAGCCTCTTGAGGATGATGATAAGCATCCAAGGGGTATTCTGTATTCCCTGAAAGGACCTGAAAATTGCTGCCTTCTCTTTCAACTGTTGGTTCCTTGTCTGGAGGGTTTAGCTCAATGCAGGAGGGAGAAGAAACAGGGACAGGAACAAACATGAAGCATCAGGAGATCTTCTGAGACTTCTTTAACAAAGAGGTCTCAAAGCAGAAATAGCAAGTGAGGACTGGAGGAGATGAGGTCTTGGGGAAATAGAGTTTGAACTGTGGGGGCACAGCTCAGGTGGGCAATGAACAAGTAATCCTTTCATGGATAGCCTCAGGTATCTTTTACTCCTCTGCTTTGTCTCTTGGGAGTCTTCCCTCCCTTCTGCTTCCAGGATAACTCTTGCCAGCAGCTGTGGCTGTGTCTCTTCACTGTGTCTCTGCTTGGCTGCCTTGTTCACAGAGCAGTGTTTGAAGAGCTTGGCTAACAGGCCATCCTAAAGCTCACCTAGGATAGGGAAGTGTCTGCAAACCTTTTCCAGTGATGCAGAGCTGAAGCACAGGGAAACCCAGCTCTTGGAGGAGTCTGGCAAAGTGAGGAACATGAGGGTTTATCTCTTCAATGTTGGCATGGCAGCAGCAAAAACTGTTACGTGCTACTAGAACTCCAATTTCCTTCAATTAAAAAAAAAAATCTAAAAACTTTCTGCTTAGCAGTGCCTGTATTTAGCATTATAACTACCCTCAGTTTATTTTTGTGGCAGCTTATCTCTGAGAGTTAAAACTGTGTTAGTAAGATCAGTAACAGCCATGTCAGATACAATGATGATAATCCTCTTTATGCCGTTTCCCAGATGTAGTGGCACGACAGGGAAGCACCAAGCTGCTTGCCATGAAGGCACCAGTTGAATCTCGTAAAATGTTGTCTTCCAGCTCTCTCCTGCTGTCTGCAGACAAAGGGGAGAGCACATCTAGTACCAGCCTCAAGGAAGCTGCAGAACCTGCTGAAGACACGAGGACATCTGTGGCAAGAAAAACTGTGGTTGCGTTTCCTCAGCGAGGAGTCGCTTCCTCCCGTGAGGAGGAAAACCTCACCACACCTGCAGCAGGAAGAGGCCTGAGGAAAGAGTTAGCTGAGAAACAGAGTTTGTCTTCATCCAGCTCAGAGTCAGATTCTAGCTCAGATTCTGAGGATGAAAATGTTCCACGAGTTGCCACTAAAACTAAGGTTGAGTTTCCCAGGCGAGCTCCCATCTTTTATGAGAACATAGCGGTAAAGGCATCGATGGTGGCAAAAGAGAAACTGTCCCAGAAATCCCTCAAAGAACATGGAATTAAGAAGCTGCCACGCAAACCAGAAATTAACGTGTCTCCTGTAAAGCAGGTCAAATTTTCTAAAACATCACTCAGCCAGGAAACGTCAAAAGCCAAAGCAGGAGACCCCAAAGTAAAATCCACTCCAAAAGAGCAGAAGTTGGTAGAGCCACGTGTGGTGAGAAGTCTGGACCTGACTGATGTCACTCATAAATCTGATCGTGTGGAGGAAAAGCCCATTGGACCCCAGGGAGCAGCTGTTCACCTGGAAGCCTCAGCAGTGACTCAGGAAGACAAAAAGCAAAATCTGGTATCCAGAGGAGTGAAGGAAGAAGTGAAGAAGGCACAGGAGTTGAAAGCAAAAGAAGTGACTGCTGCTAAAGTGGAAGAGACTTCTGGAAGCACAGTGTTGGTGATGGGCACCACAGCAAAGGAGGAAGCCACGCAGGCAGCAGGAGTCCAGGCTGGAGAAGGCAGCACAACAGAGGGTACAGCTTTAAATTGTTTGAACTGTATTGATTCATCTGGGCTAGGGTTTGGCTTTTTTTAAAAGGGTTTCCACATCTTCTCTGATCTTTGTACTGAAACTGGCTGAGTGGCAGTGACTTTCTGGAAGATAAATGGTTCATTGCTAATTGTTCTAAGCTGTCAGTAATACTCAGTCTCCAGCTATGCTGTGAAAGGAAACAGTTTCATTTCTCTGTATTTACAGTTTCATAAAACAGTCACTTATAAAATGGAAACAAGATTGTTTCCACTGTGAGCAAAATCATGGGGTTTATATGACAACACTTGTTTTTTCATTCTTCTCTTTTCTTGGAAGGATTTGGTAGCTGCCATTCTCATGAGTCAAATTTGATGCCATCTCATTATTGCTTAAACCCTGCCATCTTTCTGGTTTTGTTTTGGGTTTCTTTTGGGTTTTGTTTTGATGGTGTTATTTTCAATCTGTCAGTGTTTCAGATTTCAGAAGACTTTGAGAAATCACACTGCAATGCCAGAAACAGGAGTTGTTGATTCTGAGACTGGAAGGCTGCAAGCAGCTCATGTGGAAGTAGTGAGTCAGTTTTGTAGAGAGCTGGGGAGGAGACAGTGGTGTGTTTTCAGGAAAGACCATCATGCATCATGTAATCATCTCCTCAGCTGTGCTCCCCTATCTGACCTACCCTTCTTATTTACTGCCATCCTGTTAATTAAGGGTCCTGCTGATCTCACTTTGTGTATCTCAGTAGCAGATGTCTCTCTGTCCTGATCTGTCGAGATTCTGCCTTTCATCTTAGGCACTACAAATCTGCCATTCTTGAGACCCTTCTCATTGAATTAAAGAATTTGCCTGCTTGGAAGTAAAAGCAGCATTAATTGTAAGGCTGCTTGAGTATCATCCTTCAGGAAAGGCCCTGAGGGCCAAGGAAACAGCAAATTGAAATTAGCCAGCAGTGTGCAACCTGGGAGGAGCAGGCTGAGGGAGCTGCAGCTCCTCCCTGCTGATGTTCACTGGGGGTGCAGTGCTCAGTTTGGGGCTCCCCAGTGCAAGGGAGATGTGGGGCTGCTGGACAGAGACCAGCAAAGCACCACTGAGGTGACGGAGGGACTGGAGTATCTCTCCAGAGAGAGCTGGGACTGTCCAGCCCAGGAAAGAGAAGTGTGTGGAAATAACAGGAGAGTGCAAAGAAGACAGAGGTGAGGCTTTTCAGTGCTCCACAGTGATGGGACAAGAAGCAGTGGGTACAAACTGACACACAGGGTTTTGCCTGAACATCAGTACACACTTTTTTTACTGTGAGTGAGCACTGGCCAGGTTGCACAGAGAGGAGCTGGGGTCTCCATCCTTGGGGACACTGTCTGGGCAGGGCCCTGGGCCTCCTGCCTGAGCATTTGGGGTTGGACCAGCTGACCCACAGAGGTGCCTTCCAACCTCAGCCATTCTGTGACTCTGCAGTGCCTGACCAGGTTAAGAGACAAAATAACCATTTGTATGTCAGCTGCCAGGAGATGGGGCTGATAAAAAGCCTGTCTTCTGTTTGAGGGCTTAGTGGGCTCCTAATTCCATCTGTTCCCTTACCTTCTTCCTTGATGGCAAGTCACATGACTGGAAGTGACACTCTGTGCTGTGGTCCAGTTGACAAGGTGGTGATCAGCCAAAGGTTGGACTCCATCTTGGAGGTCTTTTTTCCAACCTAAATAATTCTGCAGTTTAAAAACCAAAATACAGCTCTGTTTGCAATTGAGATTTTGATTTGCTTGTTCCTTCTTGCAGTCAACAGCATAAGCTTTCTTTTAAATATAAAAATAATTGGGAAGAGCTCTTTATTTACAGATAAAACCAACATTCATCCATTTTCTCACCATTCATCCACAGTGGAGTTCCAGATGCTCAGACATAATTTTTTTTCTGGTGTCTGCAGATGTATCTTGTTCTCTCTTCCTTCTTTGAGAACAGCCACAGCTTTTCCTTGGTTAGCATTCACAGCTGACTGCAGTTCCTACTTCTGTACCTGTAATTCCTGCTTCTGCCCTGCCCCTGTGCCCTTTTGTCTGCAAACTCTGCAGCAGCCACACAAAAGTTGTCAGAAGAACTTTTCTCAATGCAAACCTGGGTATTCAGGTGATGTCATCCCTTTGCAGAGCAGTCAGCAAAAAGTGCTGCCTTGAACTGCTGAGTGAGGAGCCAAGTTGTAGCTGGTAGCTCAGAAACAGGCTGTGATTCATTTTGGAGGAACATCCTGAGAAGTGCTTGCTCCTAAAGAGACAAAGTAGAGATGAAGGATGAACTGTGGGGAGGGTGAACTCGGGAATAAATTTTTCCGTGGAGAAGCCAAGTGCAGTGTATTTGGCCAGGAAAAATGGGGCTCCATCTGCTTCCCTTCCTGCACATCTGTCTCTGAATTTGGAACAACTGGCTCTTGCAGGTTTGCCTGTTCTCTTGCCTCCCCTTGCCTGTTCTTGGGGCTCTTTGCAGCAAAGAGAATCATCTGGCTTCTCTCTCTGGAGTGTCATCTCCTATGAGCTGTGTCAGGAGGAGCTGAGGAGTAGGCACAGGGATATTTCCTCTCATGTTTTGCTGAAACCATGACCTAGTATCTTGAGTTTTATGAGCAAGCTTTGCTAAATGCTGTGGATATTTCTCTTAATCTGATAGCTGCACACTGCAGTAATCATGTCATAAGGGAAATCCTGGTGTTCAAGTTCTTTTTTTTTTTTTTTTTCTGTATATGGACCTGTTAAAATAAAGGCTTAATACAATCTAACCTGAACCACCACATTCAAATTTATGTGACAAAGCTTTTCACTGCACTCTGTGTCTTCTCTTGGTAAAATTCAGAGTATACAACAATAAATTAATATTGGGAGTAAAGTTTTATTTCTTGCAATTTCCTTGGTTGTAAAATCAGCCTGTAAGATGAACCTTTTATGTAAATGATACTGCCTAGATTTGCATAATATTCTATAAGCATAAGAATTAATGTTGGCTTGAACAGGAAGTAAGGAGTTCTAAATAACTCTTGGGTTATTCTTTTTTGAAGGAGAGCTAATACAAAGAAGATTATATTTACAAGAAAAGGAATTTACATCAAAGGCTTTTGATAGATTACTGTTTGGTATAACCACATTTCAAATTAAATGGTGGAGATCTTGCTAATTGCATCACTTGTCCCCATGGCAAAAATTCAATTTGTGAAGTAGCTCTAAGAGCTGTATCTCGTGGTCTGACAGGATGATACATCATTTGTACTGCTCCTTTGCCCCTCCTGGTTTGCCAAGAATGTCACCTACTGTTCTGGCTGGAATGAAAACCCAGGCAACTCTGAGAAAGCCAGGAAATGCAGACATATGTCTTCCAGAGAGAAATGGAATGTTCTGCCCTGTCCACCCCCAGCATTAGGTGGTGGTTTGGGTTTAAAACCTGTGCTGTGTGAGATGCCTTGTGCTGGTCCCTGTTCCCCACTGCACAGTCCTGTGCTGCTTTAGGGCCAGACAAGGCACCAGCTGGGCTTAGTGAACTTCTTTTGTTAAAATTGCTTTTTTTTCTTTACAATGTTGACTGGATGAGGGATCTGACAGTTTATGAAGGCTGACTCAGTGCTTAAAAACATTGTCTTCTAGTGTGGCACCCTGATAGTCACCAGTTGCTGTTTGTTTTCACAGAGCCCACAGCTCAGCCTGCTCCAGAGGAGTTTGATAATTCCACCTACAAGAACCTGCAGCACCACGAGTATCACACCTTCACCTTCCACGATTACATCGCTGTGCTGGCAAAGTACAGGCAGCCTCAGCCCTCCTCTGGGAGACCATCACCAAGGCACTGAGGGAACAAACACCCAGGCACCATGAGGAATTGTTCTCTTTAGCACTGTTGCTTCACCTGTGTAATTGAAATCAGATTAATAAATAATAAAGACATGATAACCTGGCCTTTTGAACACTTATTCCTGACTCTTGGACTCTCTCACTTCTTGACTTTTATGAGTGAACTGCAAATGAATCATCACTGAATAAAAATACATTTTCTACCTCTCCATATATATTATTTGGTGATAGTGTAAAAAAAGTCCTGACTTTTCAGTGTCTCCAGAATTTTGATACTGACCATTTTTACAGGACCACATCAGAGAATCCTGTGGGATTCAGCTCCCTGTGGAGTATGTGCCATGTTTAATTTGGTGGTGTTGTCACTGTAGTGCAGTGGGCTGTGCTCCTTGCACACAAACATGGTCCCAGCTCTGAAGAAGTAATGTTTGCTCTGGATTTGGGAGTTCAAATCATTGGCTGGGAGCAGCACAAGAAGTATTTGTCTCCCGTGGCAAGAGTGAATGTTTTGTGTTAGTGGAGGAATGCAAGTTTATGTAATGTGATGTGATTGAAACATCTCAAAACCTCTGCTCTTGTAAAGGGAGAACAGAACATACAACTTTATTTAATCATCTGCTGGGGCCTCCAGCATTCAGGTTCTGCAGTAATTGAAATAATTTAAAATGTAAGAGAATCTCAGTGGGCAGTTCCTAATAGACTTTTATTGTGTTGATTAAACTTTGAGGAAAAAACCTATTTCTATGGCTAGAAACACTTGAATGGATATTTTTAAATGTGATGAAAAAAAACCTGCTCCTGCTACTAATTGTTGGGAGTATGTTTAATTTCCCACCTCTTCTTTTCCCTGCACTAAAAGTTAAAATTGCTGTCCAGCCTCAGTCTTGCTCTGCAGAAAATGTGAGCCATGAGGCACTTCTCAACACACGTTATCAGCAGTTCCAGTTGGTCTCAGTAAATTTTGTATTTCCATCCTATTAGTAACAGTCTTCTGCCTTCTGGGAAAATCGCCTTGATGGCCACCAGCTGTTGTGGGTTCAGTTCCATTTTGGCTTCTTGTTCATTTTGGGCCTTTTTTTGGAGTTAATTGGCCTTTAAGCAGTTCTTGCAATAACTCCAGCATTTTCCATCACCTGTCTGTATTCTTTCAAGCAACAGACCAGGCAAGATCAAAGGGAAAACAGAGTCAGCTTTAGGAGTCTATCTGGATATTGGACGTGAATCCCTGGGTGCAATTAGCAGAGCAGATATTTTATACTGTAACTTGGCAAAAATGTGGTAAGAAGGATCAAGAGGCCTACATCAATTTGCTGTGTAGAATTTTAAGTCAGAAACCCCTGGCAAGCAATTTTATTGTCCTGTAAAAAATAAAAGAGCCATGTTAGTGACTCCAACTGAAATTTAGAAATCTGTTGGGGTACGAATCCACGTGGTGAGGAATAAAGAGCAGAAAGTCACTCGGAGACACCAACGGTCCCATGTACTCTGCGCTTGTAAAAGGGAGAGAAATTTGCTGCCAACGTTGAAAACATGAAAGAATCGGGGTCTTCCTTTGTGAAGGGCCCACGGGAGGGCCCCGGTAACTCCGCTGTGATTTGTTACTACCTGAGACTCCACGGAGTAACCTGAGCCCCGGAGCTCGGAGCTGCTCTGTGGCTGCGGGAGCAGGCTGCACATTGTCAGACTCCCCGCAGTACAAAAATGTGTATTTACTCAGCCTGCCCACGGTAGCTGTCACTCCTGGCTGTTGGGAGTCAGACTTGCTCACCTCGTGCCTTTTTTATTTCTCAGGAGGGTTGGTGTTCTAAACAAGGACTGAATCAGCCCAGGAGGAGTGGGTTGTGGTAGAAATGTATCTTGCTTTCAGTCAGCTCCCACCCCCTGCTCAGCTACATTTCTAACTGAGGAGATTCTAGTCTCATTCTGGGACAGGCATTTTCCTACCCTTCTTTCATGATCACAGCAAGAATTAATGGTGGATGCCTTTTCTATCCGTGTAACCCTGCATTCTGGTGATCTTTCTGCACCTCTAAAATGAAGCTGGAAGTCAAATAACCTCGTAACTCTTGTGGTGCATGTCTTAGGTTTGCCCTGCTCAGTGAACCAGTCTGCTCTGGGAAGGGCAGATAATGCAAGGAAGGCACCAAGGCTTTTTTTCCCACTGTTGTGTTTTCCTGGACTTCAATGAAAAAGGCTTCATGTTTTTGTCCTTGGCTATTATCAGATGTTGCTGTGCTGACTCATAGGCTACATTTAAATTTCAAGCAGGATGTGACACAATATGCTCAAATTCTGTAACGTTAGTAACTTTGTCCTGCTGTGCGAGGCACTTGTCTGGTAAGTCAGGGATCTTGTTTGGAAGAATGTATAATCCAGGATACTAACATAATTCCTGGAAAACCTCAAACGAGAAAGAAATTAAGTCTCAGTTTAGTTACTGTGCAAACCAGCTGTTCAGGCCCAGCACAGACTTCAGAAGTGGGGTTTTCCATGGAAATTGCATTACTGGGGGAGTACAAGAAAATCTGGAAAGTGGAATTCACTTTTCTCTCATTGAAAAGATGAAGCAACCACTTTCCTTACCAAAGGGAATGTTTTTTAAACTTTACATCCTTTTTTTTTTTTTAAGTGCAGCAAAAACTGCTAACAAAATTGCTTTTCATAATTTTCTCACACTTAGATCTTTTAAAGTGACTTGGAACCCAGAAGGTTCTGGACAGCCATTGGAAGGTCCAGAAGTGGTACTGCAAACACAGCCTGTGGCATTACAGCTTTAGGTATTACAAGTTCAAGACTTTTTTGGTCCTTCTGGTGCTTCCTGTGGCCTCCAGTCACGATGAGAACTGAAATTATAAGGATCTCTTCAAGTTTTCTCTCAAATTGGGGAATTAAACTTTTCACTGAGTGCACTGACAGATGTTCCACAGTACATCCCCAGTGCTCAACAATCAGAACACATCCACTCAGCCCTAAAAACCTGCCCCAGGTCTTTTCTCTCACCACAAGAGATGCCATTGCTTGTCTGTTCCAAACAGTTGGGATTCCTGGTGGGTTCAGTCAGTGGCTGATGTGCAGTGAGTGAGCAGAAAACACACTCCCAGTATCCTGTGTATCATCACAACATCAGAATTGTGCAAACTGAGGTTGGAAGTCCTGAGATGATCAGTCCTCTGCTCTGCAGCAGCTGCAACTAGATCAGGTTGTCCTGGACCTTGTCCAGTTGAGTTCTGAATATACTCAAGGATGGAGATCCTACTGAGATCTCTGCTCACCTTCTCCAGCATTTGGACATTCTTGTGATTTAAAAGACAAAAAAACCCCCTTTACCTATTGTCTAATTGGATTTTTTTGTTTCCTGATGCTGATCCTCACTCCACATTTCTGACAAGCCTGGCTTTGTCCTTTCTGCACCCTCCAAGAAGGTGATTAAAGGTAGGAATCCCCCTCTTTTTTTTGTCCCCTTCAGACCAGGTCACTTCTGTAACACCTGACTGATTGACTCCATAACCAGAGATCCTCTCAACTCTGAGTAACATTAATTAAACTCTTAGGATTTTAAACAAAATATCCCACGAAGTTTCCAGATCATCCTTCTCCTCTCCTCTTTTTAATGGAATTGTAAATACTTTTATAGTTTCAGTGCTTAGATATTATCCTCAGTGTTCAGTTCAGGATCACTCCTAATACAACTACAAATATTTTTGAGCTCCCCTTCTTTTATTTTTGCCTGCACACATTCAATTGGAAATTTGTACCTACCTCTGGAAGTCTTGGATATGTGGCAGTTTTGGGGCAGAATGTATTAATGCATAGTTAGAGACATAAGTTTAAGTACATGTGTTTATAATGAAATATCCAAAAAACTTTGGCTCAGTGGGTCAACTCTTAAAATTTATTTTGGTCTCTCCTCCCCTCTTTACAAACTTCTAACTGCAAAAGAGATTGACAAGAACATGCTTCTGTAAATCTGTAACATCACAGAATACATTCTGCATTTTAACTTCTAACACTCACAGAGCCCATGCCACAAGTCTTTGTTAAAATCAACACCTACAATTCTTCGTGGGGTTGTTTTTGTTACTCCAGTCTGAAATGTGGTTCAAATGGCAGTGCCCCTTCCCAAACAGACACTTCCTAAAGCAGTAATGTAAAAAAAGGGGCTAACGCAGATTATTTATGATTGCTTTTTTATTTTTGTTTTTGTTGGTTGAGATTTTGGTTCATTTTCTGTTTCTCTCTCATGTCTGTCCGTGATAGTGAGGTGCTCTTGCTATTATTCCATTTGGCCATGGGGGTGCACTTGGTTTCTAAAATGAGTGACAGCATCTCTCTGGCAGGGGAGAGGGAACGTACAAGCCATGCCACACCTTGTACTGCACAAATGCTCATGTCATGCCCCAAAGAAGGAAGCAAGACTTACTCTTCCCTGGAGACCTGGAAAGGGACTTGGGAGCACCACCCCTCCATGCTTCCATTGCCCATTTCCAGGTGCTCCTTTTCCAAAAGGCATCTCCCATGCTTTTTTTCAATTTAGCTTAAAATCCTGCCAGACAAGGCCATTCTAAACTGCATGGATGTTTCCCAAACTCTCCTGGGGTATTCCTAAAAGTGAGCTGCATCCTATAGTTTGAGGATGGGGACAGATGTGAGGGGAGCTTGCAATAATCTCAAAATACAGGAGGAAAATGTAGGAACTGAGAGCAAGGATGGTCCTTTTTCCTCAGATGTTGAACTGGATCATTTGTGGGACCTCTGGCTGCCTGGCAAGTTGCATAATTCCTTAGGCTCTCATCCTTACTTTATAGATGAGGAGTTAGTGGTCCCAGCTTTCTCTGTGCACATCACATCTATTTAAGCGAGCAACTCAGAATAAAAACGAGTGAAAAATGAGAAAGATTTTTTTCCTTACAACTTCTGTCTTGGGGGCACACATCATTTAAGAGCTCTGAGCTAGCTGAGGATGTCCCTGGAGATGCAGTGCTTATTAACAGCGTGACAAAAATACACTTCAGATAGGCTGGGCAGAAATGCCAGAGATTTTGAAACTGCATTCAGGCAATGGCAAGGCTGTTGAGATACAAAAAAAGCTTTACAACTGTTCCAAATACTTACTAGTGGAAGACTGTTAACAGACAGGAAAAAATGGGGAGGTGTCCAAAACCAGCAATCCACCCTGGTGAGAAATCCAGCTGCTGGGAAGTGGAATGGTGCTGGAATTTATACCAGGTTGTTGTCTCTGGACACCAGTCAATGGACTCCATCTTTTATATCACCCTCCCGTTAGCCATAAGAAATCGGTGTTTTTCAACTCCTTTTCTCTTGGTAGCTGGATGTGGAGAAGGAGCTTTTTCTCTCAAGTCCTTGCTGAAGAACCATTTCAAAGCTGTTGAATTTTGGAGTTCAGGGAAGGAACTTCACTACTCTGCCCCACTCCTGCCTCTTGAAGGTCACCATTGGACTGAGAAAAATCGACCAGTCCGGCCTTCCTGCAGCTGCTGAGCTCCTGCTGCTTGGGTTTTACTGCTGGGCCCAGAGCTGCTTATCTTCACAGTCTTCCTCCCCTCTGAATAACTTCAGTATTTATCTCTAGAATCAATGGCTGCTTTCTTCTGTACAGTCTTGGAAAACCAGCATCTTTAAAGATCTCAGAAGGGACACCCCATTCCTCCCCCCTCTGCTTCCATCGCTGCAAATTTGAGATGACTGTAAAAAACGAGAACCGAAGAAAGAAATAATCGGGGGCTCTCTTCCTTGGTGTTTGGCTGCACTTTGATGATTGTGTTTTTTTCTGAGATTTTTCCACCTAGCCTCAAGGAATGGGGAAGCTGTTTATTGGGATGTTAGGATCCCAGGTAACAGCTCCAGGATTCCAGCTGCTGCTCGGGCCTCAGGCTGCGTGATCCTCCTGGATTTATGTGTGCTGATGTTCAGGGATTTGGCAGCACTTCAAGCGAGCGGGTGAAAACAACGTGTTTATTCTAAGCTTTGCTCTTGCCCTTTGACTTGACAGAGGCTGTGCAAGTGGCCTGGCTGCTCCAGCCCTGCTCCTCCAGAGCATGGGAAAAGCAGGAGCAGCAGCAGGGAGACAGCTGGCTGGCTGCTGACTTAGAAAGGCATCATTGCGTCACGTCACGCTGGGTAAGTTGTCTTTGCCATCAGAAGGGCCAGGATTTTCCCTTTATTTTTACTTTTTTTTTTTTAATTTTGTGGGAGGTAGGTGCTCCCCAAATTGGTGGTGGGGATTTGGTGACGTCGAGTGAAGCGTCCCATCTGTCAGAGGCAAAGTGGGTTTTCATCCTTAAAAAGTAATTCTTTTCTGACCCTTAAAAAAAAAAAGAACTTTGCTGGGCTCCCTTTGAATCCCCTTTAAATGAATGGTTTGTAAACTTACTAGGATTTTAGGATATTAGGGTCTTTCTCTTATTTAATGTGTGGATTGTCTGAATGGAAACATTAAAGCCAACACAAGCAATAAAGATGGATTTCCAGTAAAATAAACAGTTTGGCCTCTGACTGCACAGAGGAAGCAGATCAAGTCAAGAGAACATTTCCTAAAAGTCACTTTTCTAACTGTAAGGCAGTTCTAAAGGCTGATTCTTACTTAAACCTACACTATTCTGCAGTTTATTAATCCACACATTTAACTTGGTGTGAAAGTGGAAGTTAATTGACATTCTTCCTCCAAAGCAATCCCGGTATTACGATGGGCACCAAACTGCCACGTGAAATCCAGAGTAAAAGTGGATGGGAAGCAGTAGGGGTGAATTTCTGAGACTCCAAAGAGTTTGCAAATGATACAAATGAACAAACATGAAATCACATTGACATGCACACGGACTGCTAGGAAAATTCTGGCTCTGCATGAACCTCGTGGAGAATTTATGGTAATTTCTGTCAGGCCAGACTTTTGCCTTGTCTCTTTAAAACTCTTCTGGTGAAACTGAGGGAGAGGTATGTCTTGCCCAGTTTGCATCTAGTGTTGTAAAATGTACATATGCAGAGGACTCAGTGGCAGGGAATCACATCTGGGGCTCCATTCCTGAAGTCACCCGGCCGGTGAGTGTATTTTACACCTCTTTATGTGCAGGGGCTCAGCAGGTTGCATGAGGAATGTAATGTCCTGGAGGGCTGACTTCATAATTTGTGGCCGTGGATGTATTTCCTTCATGAAACCACACTTATGTTTCTTTATTGTCGTTACTATTTTAAAGGATTTTAACTACTCACAACTCCAGTTTCTTTTTCCGTAAGCCTCGCTCCCCTGTCTTTGATATTTTGATTTTTTAGATTTCAGATGGCTTAGCTGCGGTGTTGAGGATCAGGTTGATGGCTGGAGACATCTGGATGAGTCTGAGATCTGTGCATATCACAATCAGATCTCTTCACTATACATTTTGAATCCATGTTCTCATTTTTCCTCTGCCTTTCTCATTGTTTTGCATCCTCTCTGTTTGTATGCAGTCTCATGTAATTATATAAAAATGGTTTCCTTATGTATGGTATGAGTTTTTATAGCTTTGCATTCACTTTCTTTCTTTCCTTCCATCATTTCATGGTTAAATAGGTAGAAAAGTTAGGTAATATGTACACAGGGACTGCTCCACCAGACTGGAGCTCTGAGTATCTCTGTTACCATGTGCTGCAGCCAAAGAAGTTTACAGCATGCAGAGGGAAAAGGTTATTGTTAGTGTAACTGAATAAGTATTAGGGTTAATATATAATGTATAGGTCTATGTAATGGATAGTTTTTATTCATCATAAAATGTTCAAATGACTTGCAGATGTCTGACTGCTGCAGCTGTTGCAGACCTTGTAATGGCATTAGGCTCTGACTCAGAGAGCAGCTCCTTTGCCAAGAGATTCTGGCAGTGGCTGCAGCTGTGATATTCCCATTGAAAAAAGGACTGTCAGCAGTGGAGGTGGTGATACAAAACGGAACAGGAGGATGAGAAAGGGACAAGGCTGGCTCTGGGTATGACAGGAAAATGGAGGTTCTGAAAGCTTCCATTTTTCCATGTTTAACTGCCTTGGTAGCATCCTACCACTGCACTGACCAAGGAAGCAGCTAGAATTTGTAGTCACCACAGGTTCTGGCTACATGCAGCTTGTGTTACACTAACTGGGGAGAAAAAAACCACAAAACACCAAGCCTTTGATAATGGAAAACTTTGTTCCCAAGTTTTCAAAAAGAAAGGATGTCCCTAAAAGCAGACAGGATTGAATATCACTGTGCAAATGCAGTCTGTTCACAAACTGTGCAGCATGGGAGCTTGGCTGCTTGCTGCCTCTGGAGACTGTGGAGTCAGGGAATATCTTCCTTGGCAGCCAAAGGAATGCCAGCATCCTGAAAAAGCACTGAGGAGAAAAAAAATCCACTCATGTGTCTCATGATTGTTTCCCTGTATCTGTAAAGAAAATAATGAAGACTGACATGCAAAGTAGGCACACGTTTTGTACGTGGGATGTTGTACTGAGACAAACATGCTGGGTTTGAAACAGCTTTTTGATTCCTGTGTGACTGGAAAAGCAAAAGCATGACCATTTTTAGAAGAGAATTGGAGAAGGCAGTGCAAAACAAAAGCACAATTTTGACTGGGTTTGGTGATAGTTGTCAGAAAGTAGAACTGAGGGAATCAAACCCTGGAGGCAGCTGAACTGTAAATCCCTGAAGTGGGGAGGGAGCAGAGCAAGAGTCACCTCTCAATGAAGAGCAGATTTTATTGCTGCTTTTTCTGTTACTTTCAGCCACTTATGGAGAGCAGGGTTTACTCATGAAATGGACTGCAGAGCTGGTCCTGCTCTATGAACCTACAAAGCCAGAAGCAGTATTGTTTGTGGCACCTTTTGAAGGGTCTCTGCTGATTCCAGTGTGTTCTCTCTGCCCGTGATCAGTGCTGTATTTATGACAGAAAATCTATCAAAATATGCTGGGTGACCTAATTGTGGCTTTCCAATACCTGAAGGGAGCCTACAAGAGAGCTGGAGAGGGACTTTTCACAAGGACCTGGAGTGACAGGACAAGGGGGAATGGCTTCAAACTGACAGAGAGTATGTTTAGACTGGATATTAGGAAGAAATTCTCCCCTGTGAGGGTGGTAAGGCTCTGGTACAGGTTGCCCAGAGAAGCTTTGGCTGCCCCATCCCTGGAAGTGTTCAAGACCAGATTCGATGGAGCTCTGAGCAACCTGGGATGGTGGAAGATGTGCCTGCCCATGACAGGGGAGTGAAACAAGAGGATCTTTGAGGTCTCTTCCAACCCACACCATTCTGGGATTCTTCTTTGTTCCTTTGAAAATATACAGATTATTAGAAAAGAGATGCAGTCTACATGAACTTCGCTTATTAGATTTAAAAAAGAAAAATCTTACTGATGTGACTTATTCCTTACATGAGTAAAATGGAATGAGTTGCTAACAGCTCTCTTCTCTGGGGCTGCATTGGCTGTTGACAGGAGCTGTGAGCTGGGACCCCAAGAATCCCACCATGTCCCTGAGAGCATTGTCCAAAGGCTTCTTGAGCTCTGTCAGGCTTGGGGCTGTGACCACTGCCCAGAGGAGCCTGTTCCAGTGCCCAGCCACTCTCTGGGTGAAAAGCTTTTTCCTGATATCCAACCTAAACCTCCCCCTAACAGAGCACTGTTCCATTGTTTTCTGTGCTGGTCAGGGAATAAATATTGTGTGTGGTGAGGAAGAATCCCAATGCTGGACGGGCACAGCCTCTGTCCCAGGAATGGGCTGTGGGGTCTGTGGGGTTTTGTGCACCCCTTCTATGGGAGGAGGCTTAAATCCCTCCCTGGGAATCTGCACCTGCCCTGGGAAATAAACAGGATGTTGCAAACTGAAAAGGGCTGGAAGTTTGCACTGCCCAGTTTGGTGGCTCATGGGGGAGGTGAGTCTGTGGCTGGAGGCACTGCAGAGCTTTGGGAGAATGCCATGCACAAAGCATCTCTGTGCTGTGCCCTTCCCCAGCCCAGGGCTGAATGGGCCAGTCTTCCTCAGAGGAAGAAGCAGAGCTTGGCAGGGATACAAGCCTGGATCCCAGAGGCAGCACTGCCTTGCTAGCAGAACATTCAGTCTCAAGCCAATTTGCCTCCCAGTCCACCAGCTAACCCAGGCACAGTGTAAGGTTGGTATTTCTTCTGCTGCTTCCAGATCCAAAGCTATTTCATGCAGAGCCAGTATGGGGATCTCTGTACCTTACTGCTCTGCAAGGTGTTGACACAGCCTTTCTTTCCTAGAATGCTTTCTTATCAATGAATCTTAGAAAAACTGTCTAGAAAGTCTCTTGTATCTCCACTTTCTTGTGAGGAAAGGCTGACTTGGGTAATCTGACTCCAGGACAGAATTATTGGCAGGCAAAAGGACATTACAGAATTGTGATCTGTTAAAAAATGGGAATAAAGGAATTACTGGAGGAGAAGTCTGCCAGTGGTCATTGAATGTGATGGTCTGATTGCAACTTCTGATTCAGAAAGGTGCAAGCTCTGCCAAGGGAGGTTCAGGCTGGACATCAGGAAGAATTTCTTCATGGAAAGGGCTACCAAGCATTGCAAGGGGCTGCCCAGGGAGGTGGTGGAGTCCCCATCCCTGGAGGTGTTCAAGAAACATCTGGATGTGGCACTCAGTGCTTTGCTCTGGCTGACAAAGATGGAGATCTGTAAAGGTGGAACTTGATGATCTTGGGGGTCTTTTCCAACCTAAATGCATGTGTTGTCCTTGTACTCAGATGACAGCAGCCCCCCGTGTTGAGGAAGAGCCTGAAAGCATTAATGGGAATGCTGCCCCAAACACAACCCCTCAACTGATCCAGAGCCTGGTCCAGAGGCCTGGCTGCTCCAAAGCTCTGGCTTCAGCCAGATGTGGTGGTAGGAATGCGTGTCAGCTCTGGGATGTCACTGTGGATGTGGGCCTGGAGGAGATGGTGCAAGTGCTGCAGTGTGGACCATCAGAGCTGGGCTTGGCTACCTTCACCCCAGGCGTGGGGGTGAGTGGTAATTTCCACAAATCCCACCTTGGCAGAGACAGGAAGGGGAATGTTTGTGGAAGGCTTCTGCCCTTGGCATTTCCTATTTGCTTTCAGCTCCATGCAGATGTCTGTGTGGGGCTCAGCTTTGCTTCAGCTTTGTGCTGGGAGCTCAGGTGCCTGGCTAGACAGTTGCATTAGGCAGCAAAGCACCTAATCCTCACTGAAGGCCACCTAATCCTCTCAGCTTAATGGCCTTCTGCTCTTTCAGATAGTCCCTTCTTTATTCCTTCCCTATTTGCTCAGCAGTTGAATTCTTTCCTCTTCCATCTCCAAAAGAGCCAGCTCTGCTGGCTGGCCATTCTCATTCCTAGTTACCAACACCTCTCAGTCCTTCAGGGCTCCAAAATGCAGAAACCCATAAAAGCAGCTGGAAGTAAATGAGTAATGAAGAGGGAAGTCACGTCTCTGTGGACTGAAGAAAGTGTTCTGTAGACCAGTGTTTGAGAACCTTTCATTAGTGCTTCCTGGTTATTTTTTTCTGCATTTCACTTTGCTGAATCCAAATCCCACTCCAGCCAGTGGGAGTCGTTCCACCGACTTCTGCGAGAGTTGGATCTAACCAACTGGTCTGAAAAGTAAAACTAGTCTCACTGGTTTTCTTTTATTTCACTTGGTTTCACTTTCTGCTTCTCAGCTCCCAGAATAACATGAATGCATTCATAGTCCTCCACGGTGACATTCATACAAAATATTCTCTTTTAATGTTTTTAATAAAATAAAATGTGTATCAGCAATTCCACCTCTGTCCTTCTGACTCTGTTCTTCAACCCTGTTTTTTGCCCCCTTCCACCCTTCTACATGGAGGTAAATAAAAATTTCTTTTTACATACAGCACATTTTTGAAGAAACTTTGAACAGTAAAATACCCTCAGCTTTCGGCATCGTTAAAAACAGACAGTTTGCCCTCAGAAAATAACCTGTTTGTAGTATCTCAATAACCTGTTTGTAGTATCTCAAGTGGAAAAAAAGATATGCTGGGTTGTGAAAGGTGTTTGTTCCATCACCATGGAACTCCTTACACAGTTCCCAGGGCAAGCCATGGCACACAGGGAGGTGACAGTGAATTTCTACATCACAGCTCAATCTTCAGCTTTTAAGTGGAAGCTGTGCTTTTATTCCTAAAATAGCTGTTTGTTCCAATTAACATCTTTCTGGTAGCAGAAAGGGAGCAATGAGTAGAGTATGGTGCTACAGAACACAGAGAAGGGAACATTATCTTACAGAGCTCTGGGGGGTTGTCCTCCAGATCGCCCAAAATTCTTTCCAAGTAACGTGTTAAAATATTGGTAATGCAGTGACTCAACCATATAAACAGATGGAGTGAGTAGTGTGCAGCCAGTGATTCAGCTAATGTACAGCTCTGGAAAATTCAAATTTGATTTAACATCAGGAGAAATATTGAATAAGACATTTCATAGTTTTTCCTTTTGTTTAAGGAAGCCTTAAGTAGGTTGGTTTTTCTACCGAACAGAGAGGGTGGAAAAACATAACCCACTAACAGCTGATTGAAAGGATGCCATCCTTGGTCCCTGCACAGAAACTCCTTGCAGTAGTGCTGCACTGCAGTGCCAGCTCTTGGTCTGAAGCCCAAGTCCTGCTGTGGGACACAAGCTCCTAATTTCTCCAGAGGGAGTGTTCCCAGCTGAGTTACGCAGATCTCCAAAATCTGGTTCAAGCAAAGCTTAGCATTTATCTAGACTGAGTTAACTCATTAATTTTGGCTTTAAAATCTTAAAAGCTGTATCCACTATAAAGTAAATCACATGTTTTGTCCAGGCTCCTCCCATACCACGTAAAGTTGTGGCTGCAGATGTGAATGTGCTGTGCCTGCAAACAGGGCACACCAAGGCTGCTCTTGGGAATGCTCTCCAAACAGCCAGAGGACATCTAAGCTGTTAGCATGTCTTACTACATCCTTTTTATTCCCTCGGAGTGATGAAAGGAGAAACTGGTTTTCTGCAGAGGCCTCCCATTGTTAGGAGATCAACACTTAAAAACTCACCTGATTTTTATGGAAATCTGGGGGAAACCCTGTTCTCTTTGGATTATTCCAGCCTTATCACTACAATTACAGGCTTTACTCCACTAGTTATGAGTACAGATTACTGCCACCTGCATGGAAGCCCATCCCTTCATCTCTATGTAAGTGCTGCCTTTGAAAGCTTAATTATGAAAGAGTTGTCACGTACACAGTCGAGAGGCATGAGAAGTGATCTGAACAGGTTAAATGCAGGTGAATGTTATGTTTTGCACACAGCTGTAATATTCATAACGTGGTAATTGCTGCAGGATGTCAGAGTAAGCTTAATTCCTCTAGCAGCTGTAGGCAGGATGGAGTTTTGCCCCCCAATACACTTACACAATCCTGCTGTGCCTAAATTGATACTGAAAGTGTATTTCAGAGAAGAGATTTGGGAAAGTGCTTGTCTTGTTTGATGAGGCAGGACCTCAATAGTTCAGTGTGTGCAATTATTTGTGCCAGCTGTGAGGAGTGCTCTTATATATTGGGGACTGTTCTGAGTAGTCAAGTAAGGTCCTGACCCCACAAACCTATCTGGGCATGCTTTAAATAAGCTATACTTAATAATTTTATTTAACATGTACAATGTGAAGAAGGTAACAGAAATTTGAGAATCTGAGTGCTCTGTTATTTGTTACCCATTTTTATGTATTTGTAATTTGCTACTCCAAAGTATTAAAGTGACATTTCATGCACCCTGGCATGTGGCTTTTGCTTTTTTAGAAAGAAGAGCAGTCCTCTCGCCACTGCATTGAAGTGAGTGCACCCATACCAATGGGAGCTCAGAGCATAAAACCTCATCAGCTGTGCAATAATCCTTATAAGATTTGTAGTATGGAGAATTTCCTCAGGAGTGCTGTCTTCCATCCTATGGATTGGATCCTTGTTCTTTTGCAGAACTGTTTGTTTGGACAATCAGAAACAGAAAGAAAAGGTACCTGGCCTTTCTTTTTCTGTTTCATTTTGTTGGGATTTTTTGTTGTTTGCCCTTGGATCACTCATCTCAATTACTTCTTCATTCTTTCCCCCTGCTGCTCCTGTTTTCCAAGTTGCTGGCTTCTCTCACGGGTCCTGTAATTTTTAAGGGTTTTCTTAAATCTTCATCTCCTGAAGCCATTTCAGCTGTGATATTTTAAAAATTAAGCTTAAGCTTTAAAAATTAAGCCTGCAGAAGTTGTATCAGAGATGACTGAAGACAAATTGAAAAGAAGGGACTTCTTGACAGGGAGTGGGATCAGAGCCTTCAGTGAGCTGGAAGTCACAAACTTGATCAGAAATGATTTTTAGGTGACTTTCCTGTGGGAATAAGGTTTATATGGTCATGTCACGTAGGTAGAGCTGTATCTGAGGGTGTATCCATGTTGTTTAATAATGTTTGAATCTACTGGCTTACTCCAGGCAGGATTAAAGCTGACAGAATAATTTAGTCCCTGCGACTTTCATGAAAATAACTTGTGGAGCAGGGAGGATGTATCATGTTCTCCCCGAATCATGGAAAATCTGCAGCAGGAACTTTTGGGCAACAGCATGCACTGACTAAAGAGAAATCTTAAATAAATCACAACTTTGGAAGAGATTTCAGTTCAAACTTGCACTTTACACCCTGAAGTTAACAAACCACGAGGCACAGATGCGTGGGGAACCAGGCCTTCTTCATTCTGATCACAAGTTTTAAGACTGAGGGAGTTAAAACATCTACTGAAATTACAAAAACAGTAAGAGGCTGAGGAGAGTAATGGATGGAGTAACTTTAACTACAAAGGCGACCAAAATATGGAATTACTGGGGTGAGGGGGAAACAGCAGATGAGGAATTTCTACACCTGTTGTGAGCGAGGAGGGAGCTCAGGAATAGAAAGTGGCAGGCAGGAAGGGAAGGAAAAGCAAAGGGAAGCGGGAGGAGAAAAGAAAATTCAAGTTGGGAAAGGCATCCAGAAAGGCTTTGAAGATTACTGGGAGGAGAGATTAAACAGAAACTAAATTAATTTTAATTTAATCTGTTCATTCCCAGAAGAAATCAGAAGAACTCCTATCCAAAGATGTGCAGGCGAGGCAGAAGGAGAACAAAGGGGTTTCAGGGAGAATCAAATTTGAAGAAGAGGCAGGTCTGGACAAGGGAAGCAGTTAATTTTAAGCACTGTTTAGTGAATGTGTCACTAATGAATGTGTCAGGGATAATGAGAGCTGAAACTTGTGGTAGAAGCAGCCAACCTGGCCACAGGAACTGTATGAGAGGAGCGGAAACAGAGAAAGAGGCTCTTGTGAATGAGACAAACTAAGAGTTGGTTGAGTTTTGCCATTTTTTTTTTTTTTTTTTCCCTAATCTTGTTTAAATAAATCATTCCCATTAACACTGAGCCATGATTTACCCATCAGAACGCCCTGGATTGGCACAGCTCAGTTCCACCCTCTCTGCTTGGTGTAGAAGTTCCCTCTCTGCTCACAAGCCCGATGATGTCCACGTGGTTGTGCCTGTGCAGGGAAAAATGGCTGGAAAAGGAACTCCTGTGAAGGCTCCAGGCCGTCTGGCGAGGGGATGGAGCAACTGTTTTCTCAGTGGACAAATGGTGGCAGTGTGCACAGGGTGACAAGATTCCTGAAGCAACTGTGTTGGCTGAGCAAGGTCTTGACACAGCAAGGACACACAGAGGACTGAGGGCAGACCTGGCTCGCAGGAATATTTAAGTAGCTGTTTCTATTGCCAGACTATTAGCCAGATCTTTAAAAAATGGCCTGGCCCAGGAAGGTGTTATATAAAACCAAAAAAAAAAAAAAA
>JANPWX010000326.1:1256396-1358375 GCA_024734555.1 Trochalopteron elliotii | reverse complement strand
CTGCACCCCGCTCTCCTCCTCTCCCTCCTGGGATCCCTGTCCCCCTGCACACCTGCCCGGCCCCGGGGGAACAGCGGGAAGGGGATGCGGGGATGTCCCCCGGCCGCTGCCCCGCTTTGGGGGATGCTCCCCCCGCCTGTTCATAGAAAGCGGAGCCCGGTCGGGGCGGTGTGCGCGGAGCCGGTTTGGGGTTTCTCGCTCGGTTTTGGCTTCTTTTCGGTGTGACCCCGTGGTCTCCCGGCTGGGTGGTGAGCGGACACCTTCCCCACAGCCGGGCCGAGGGTTCCCGGGTGTTTAGGCGGCCGCAATTAGGAGCTGAGACTTGACACTGCCCAGAGGCCCTGCTGGGGATGTGTGTAAACAATAATAAATCAAGTGCTGGTTTTATCCCCAAGTGTTGCCTCAGTGAGCCACATGTCCCAGGTGTCATGGAGCAGTCCATGGCTTTCCTTGGTTCCCACCATGCCGGAGTTCGTCAGTTAACAATATAATAATATAAGTAGTTAACACGTTTGTGTGGTAATTCCCTGTGTAGCTTATTGCTATTTTTAAAAATATAATTTATTAAATATTTTTTTAGTCTTTAACGGTGTTATGTAGTGTAATTTTAGAGACAGCTCCCCGTATTCATTTATTTTTTTTATCTGCTGCTGAAGTTTTTAGTTCCTTTTTGCGGTTTTGTGTGAGTAAATGACTGGTGTAGTTTAGGGAGGGAGAATTACAGAACGGTTTGGGTTGGAAGGGACTTTAAAGATCATCTTGTTCCAAGCCCCTGCCATGGGCAGGGACATCTTCCATTATCCCAGGATAGTCAGAGCCCCATCCAACCTGGCCTTGGACACTTCCAGGCATGGGGCAGCCACAGCTTTATTCCAGTACCTCACCATTCTCACAGGAAATAATTTATTCCTAATACAAGACACAGTATCTGCTATGAAACCTTTAAAAGTGAATGAATTGCTGTTTTTTTGGCTTTTTTTCTTTTTTTTTTCTTTTTTTTTTAATGTATGCACTTGAGAGCTGCCCAGGCAAGATTCATTTCTTTGTCCTGGCCCCTCTTTGCAGTAGGTTGTGTGCATTCCATTAAACAGATCCCAGGAACAGGGAACATGGGCATTATATTCTGGATGTTGAAAAACACTTGGGCCAAGATCCTGTGGAGACTAGCAAGAGGGTGTAGGTCACTCTCAAAGTATGCTAAATATCTCTTTTTTTTTTTTAACTAAATCCTTTCTTAGTTTTTACAAAAAAAATGCACATTTAGTTAGTTCCCAGTTTTATTCTTGAGCCTGCTCTTGCACAGAGTTTCACCAGTGTAGATTGTTTGATGAGGAGAATTGTAACAACTGTGGTTTAGGGTATCCACACATCTTACTGTTCTTCATGCTGTGAATACACTCACAGCTTGTTCCCTGTCCTCTATGGGATATAATCTGTTTATGGGCTGCCTGTGCTGTGGGGTTACATCCCTTTAGCTGTATTTGTGTGTGTGGTTGAAGTGAGATGGCTTCTGCAGCTGGATGGAGTCCTGGTCAGTCCCTGTTAGCTGCAAGTGTGGATTTTATGGATTACACTGAACCAGGAAACAAGTTGTTGTGATTTTATCAGAAATCCATCCTTACATGTATTTCCAGACTGTCATTGCTGCAGTATCAAACAACAGCAAATGCATTTTGAGTGCATTTTCTGTCTAGTAATATCACATATTTATCCTTTTCTGAGTCTGTGTGTAATCACATACACAATCATTACATTCAAATTTCTGAAGGAAAAAAAATCCCCCAAACATTTCACATAATCTATTCAAAATAATTCTAATTATTTTTTTCATGCATGTTCTATCTTCAGTTTATTTTATGAACTGTACAGTATATTTTTACTCTTGACTACTTGACATATTTTCTTGTCATCTCATAATTGAAGTATCCACAGGAAAATTCCAGTGTAGATTTTACTGTGTTTTCTTTACATAATCTCTAGTTCAGTGAAAGACAACTCAGTGTGCTCCAGTCACAGGGTACAAATGGGAAGTCCCAGGGTAAAGTAGGGGCTGCACTGAAATTCTGGAGGCTCAAGTAATTTCTCACTGATCTCCCTGGTGGGTTTGGGCCATGCATTTTTATTTTTCTTTTTTTTAATCTGTGCTTATGTGTTTTGCTGGGCTGAAATTTTTTTTTGTTGCCATTTCCCACGTGCTGATAGAAAACCCAAGAATTCTTCTCAGTTTGAGTATGTTGTTATTAGGGTTGGTGGGGATTTTATTTTGTATTTGAAAATTTCACTTTGGAATGTAACAAGTCAAGCTGGTATTAAGTAATTAGAGCTTTGATTTGTATTCTTAATACAATTTGTAATATTTGGGTTAATTAAAAATAACATTTTAAAACTAAGTCCTTGCAGTCTTCCATGATAGGACTGAAAGGAGTTTAGAATGAATGAAATATAAATTTAATTCATTTTAAATGCTTTAGTCTTATAGAAGTTAATCTTCTGGAAGCTGTAATTTCTTCTTCAGAATTTTTCTTTCCAACTGTAATTTCTTCAGAATTTTGCTTTCCAACTGTGTTTTTCTGTGCTGTAAATGCAGTGCTCTAATAAAGCCCTAATAATTCTGATTGCTACCACAGCAAGTTTGGGAGTGTTGAGGAGCAATTCAATTTCCTGGAAAAGACTTCTTAACTCTTTGGTGAAATTAAGCCTTGTATTGGTGACCGAGGGTGAGTGATCACAGGACCAGCACTGTGGCAGTGGAACTGCCTGTTCTAATGGCCATGTTAATGTCCTGAATGAAGCAGTCCAAATTGTATTTCAGGCTATTATGTCGTGGTCTGGGAGCCAAATGTTGCCTCTGCAAAACTGGCACATCTGTGAAAGCTTACAGTAAAGCAGATTAATATTTTTATTTTGGTCAAAGTAAGACCAAATGCAATTTTTTGTGTGTGTGAAATTAAAAACGTTGCAAATGTTACTTCTCTCTCTCTTGCAGCAGCAGCAGCTGGTTACTTCACTTCTCACTTGTTCAAAGAGTCTGTAGGTTTAAAAATGAGAAGTCTCAGAGGGGTTTGTTTTGCCACAGCTCAGTGCTGTACAAAATGTAAAACAACTTACTGCTCTTCTAAGCAGGAGGATTCCAAGACCAAGGAGAAAAAGCTGCTGATGGAGCTCTTTCATTTGCTTACTTAGTGCCAGATGTTGGCAAAATCTTTTACCCAGACCATTTCAGATCTCCCCAAGGGACCTGAACACTGCAATAGTCACACTTGCAGCAGGTTCTTCACTTTGTCCACTGAGGTGGTTTCATGCCAGAGGTGTGGAACACGGGATCCATCAGGTAGAGCTGGGGCTGGGGTAGACAATAAAACAATGGCACCACGGGTCTGGAAATGCCAATGTTGTTGTTCTGGAGCTGTGGCACTTTTTTATGGAGTTGCTGAGGGGCAGTAACTTGGTTCCCCTGCCAGCAGCAAGGGGATACCACGTCATGAATGGCACTGAGAGGCAAAAGTTGGTGCTAGAAAGGGAAATAAAACTTGGATCTTGTTCTCACATGGCTGGTTCCTGTCCTTTGCAGGAACACATTGTTTGGGGTTTGATGTGGCAGCTGCTCCAGGCCGTGGTGTTCTCATTTTTTAGTACCTAGGTGTACAAAAGGTATTTGCTGTTCAGCCTGAGGGCTGCTTAAGTACACACAGAGGCAGAAGGTGAATTTTGAAAATGGGAGCTGAGTGTGATGATCACAGACTGTCCCTTACCCTGCTGTGCCCAGGGATCTGCAGCTCTCTCTTCTGCAGCTGATGGGAAATTCAGGCTAAAAAGTAGAATATGGCAGCTTGCTTCTGGATCCCTGAAAGAGGGATCCATTCCCCTTAAACCTCCAAATTCCAGATTTTATTTTATTGGTGAGGTTTTGGAATTGCCTGTGTTTTTTCTTGAGGGCAGAAGAAGCTTAGGAAGTGTGGCTATACTTCACATCCTGCTTGGCTTTTTACGAGTTACACGGCAAACAAAGCAAAGGGAAAAGGATATTATCATACTTGCTGAAAAATAAAGTCCAAGCCTTTTATATTCCAAGGAAACAGAGGCAATTAGAGAACAGAAACTGGATCTTTACCCGTGTTAACATGCCTAGAGAACAGGGGAATGAAAATGTGTGTGCTGTGTTGTGTTTTTGTAACTAAAGAACTTCTGGGTCAGTCTGTGATCCCTTAATTTATGTTATCTAGCCCATTTTTATGTGGTCTGGGCTATGATAGTAGCAATACCAAAAACAAGATTACCTGGACATCTTTTTTATTATTGTTATTATTTTGATTGATTTCAGTAGCTTCATTCTTAGTCCTACTGAAATTTGCCAGGATGAATACTTTAAAATGACTCAGCATGTTGAGAATGACTCTAAGAGAAAGTAAATATGTTAATTTATAGGAAAGCTGGGATTCTTCTTATTTAAGAGCATATCAGCAGTTGAGTTGTGGATTTTAGTGTTGCAGAGGGGAAAGGAACATAAGCATTCACATGGAGCATATGGCTGTTCCTTGAGAAGCTCCAACAGACCATAACCTCTTGGAAAACCTGGTTTATATGGTACTGGGCAAATATTTATTGTCTAAATTACCTGAATATTCCGTGTGACACGAGTGTCTTCCTGTCTGTTGGTCCTTGCATGTCACCTGCCTGTGCAGTCATCACCTGCACAGGACCAAGGGGTTCAGCATGATGCAGCTCACTGCAGTAGGTGATGGGGAATTTAATCCTAAATAGTCTTTCTTTACCCCAGAGCAGTTAGGCAGCAGTCACAGCTCCTGGAAGGGTGGAGACTTGTGTTTGGGAGAGGTGGGAAACAAGAGTGGAGTGGGAATGGAAGAGTTCTTATTTAATCCTCATTAAAAAAAGAAAATAACAGCTCATTTTAAGAATTAAACTTAGTAGCAAAACCAAGTTAGTTGTTCAGGTTTGACCAAATGTTAGAATCAAAACAGGGAAGATTCTGGAAGAGTTAGTGATGGATTGGAATTGGATTTCACAGACAGTTGCAAGATCAGGATTTTGTGTCACTTTCAGGTTTTTTGGCTAGTCCAAGTTAATGCTTGATTCATTAATGGGTTTGTTATTCCAGAAATCGTAAAAGAAATAAAAATGAAATGATTGATAAGGGAACATCTTGATCTTGATGAATTGTTTAAATGCCAGAAATGTGTAGAGGGCATTTTCTTACCCATTCAACATCCAAAGTCCATTTTAAATGCATTTATTATTTAAATAAAACTCCTGTTCACCCTTCAACTGTACTTCAATAG
Organism: Trochalopteron elliotii; assembly: GCA_024734555.1. Taxonomy (NCBI): domain Eukaryota; kingdom Metazoa; phylum Chordata; class Aves; order Passeriformes; family Leiothrichidae; genus Trochalopteron; species Trochalopteron elliotii. Next base: position 1,353,078 of record JANPWX010000326.1, on the reverse strand, counting down.
CATCAGGAATTCATGCCTTCATAGAATAATTGGAAACTTTTATGGTTTTATAATAAAAATGTTGGAAAACATAACATATGCTTACACAAACTGCTCACATTGTAAAGTATTCAATAGCAATAAAGGCAGAGAGACTGGTGGTTATTCTGTGTCTTCTTTATGAAACCACAAAGTATAAACACAAAGCAAGATTCATTTCAGTCATACTTTATTGGGTGCTGATGCAAATCATGATTAAAATAGGATTTCCTGTTGCTTTGGTTTAATTTGCCTGGAAGGAGATGGTTCCATCAGTGTCTCCAAAAGTAAGAAATTTGGGATGTGCTCGTGTGGATATTCCAAAGGCTTCAGTGGCAGAGGGATGGATTTGTGTCTAGGACATAAGCAACCCTGTTTATCCATGTGGGGAATGCCAGGGAAATGGGGAGGCTGGTGGAGTTATCACCGTTCTTTTTTCTGTTTATTGATTTTTTGCTTTTTTTTTTTTCAATGACATTTGGTTTGAAAAAGTAACTGTCAGTAAGCAGGAGTTGTACAGGATCAATTCCAGCTGTGGAAGTGCTGATACACATCCTCTGGGATGTAAGGAGTGTTTGTAGTCTTACCAGTGCCACCCTCTTGCCACGAGAGCAGCAAGGCAGATGTGACACCATCTCCCTGATTTTTGGGTCCGTTATGAAAGCACATTGGGTGGAAAGTGAGGGAAAAAAATCCTTCTGTGTCCTGTAACAATAAATATGTGTGAGGATTCTCATGCTGGACCCATCAAGTCCTTCTGTGTGTAGTATTAAGAATACAGAAAAAAAGGAATATTCATTTATTATGTGAATATTGGTGGTGGATGAGGGAGTGATGGAAATATTTTTGCTCCCTCATATCCTAATCCCTCAAGAGTCTTGGAACAATTAAAGAGGGAGGTTTCTTTTCCCCCGAGTTTTGTTTTTTTCTTGCCAAAATTGCTGTTTAGTCCCCTAAATTCCTTACTATTACTTTATAGGGCTAATAAAGCAGGGTCAAATTACAGTGTGAATTGGGTAGGAGAAATGAGATGCTGCAGGAAGTTCCTTGAATTTGAGAATCTTTCTGTAGTCAGAAGAATGAGGATTCTGTTTTGCAGAAGGTAGGAGAGCAACCTGACCATTTCTTTCCAGAATTCCAAGAGCTACCTGGGGGCAGGATACCTGGCATACATCCTTTTATGACTGGATTGGGTCGAATTCCTCATCTTTCTCATCCTTGTTGAGAAGGACTGTGGTAAATTGGTGATGACATGGAATCAGGAATATGACCCATGATTGTGCACCTTTCCCTGGAAATATGCTGGTGTACACAGCAAGGATGTGTACAGAATTAGGAGCTGGAGTTCTTCTCAAGACCCAGATCCCCTCAGTTTTATTTTTGCTGTTGTGTTTGGAGGAATTCCTGTGATCTATTCATCCTTAATATTCATTTTATCAGTTAACTGCATATGCAGTTTCAGCTTATAAAGTGGCACATTTTTTACATTTTTTGTTATCTGGTACTTGCAAATAGCAGAGTTTATAGAATTAAATGTACCAAAAGCAGAATTTAAACAAAGAGTGAGTTGCTAGAGGAACACAAATCTTTTAATGAGATGGTTTGTTGTTGGTCATGCTGTGTGACTGTGTGTGGTGGTGCTTGGGAGGTGGCCTGTGGTACGAATATTTTGTATGGATTGTGAAGATCTAGATGGAGGGATATGAAAAGAGGATGCTATGAAAGATTAATGGGACAACAAAGCAGTAGATACACTGTTGGAGAGGTCTTGCTGAATAAAGTCACTATTATATTGCATCAAAATCCTACATGTAAAGAAAGGTTGATGGTAGCTTGGAGTGTAGCCTGTATTTCTGCAGAAATTCAACTTTAGCTGTGGATTTTAATTGATTTTTAATTTTCAGTTTCTTGAACTATAATTTGCATTCATTTTTAATGTAATCTCATATTCATCAAGATTAACATATAAATAACTCTATTGCACCACCAAACAATAAAGGGAACAAAGTGACACAAAATAAATCTCATTTTTACTGCAGCCAAAAATTGGTTTTGTGGCTTTTTAGGGCTTGACTCCCAGGGCAATTGCCAGCATAGCTGTTGTGGAGTAACTGAGTGGCTGGATCTGTGTGATGGGACCCCCTGAGGCTGGGATTATGTTCCTGAACAGGAACATTGTCTTTCTGAAAAGTGTAATATTCTAAATAATGACTGTACTTTTTAAGTACATGAGACAGAGGAAATGGAAGCTGCCTTGGTGCTGAATGAGGAGAACATTCTCATTGAGCACAGTTTTAATAAACTTGTCTGCATCAACTTGATATTGATTTGTTTGTCTTAATTTCTGTCAATGACTGCGTGGGCAAGTCAGTGGAGCGCAGCAAAGGTGGAATGAATCCTGGATGTTGGCATGTGTGCTCTACTTACTGCTTCATTATTTGAATCACTTACTACTACCATGATTTGAATCTATAAAAATACATGGATCTTAATGTCTGCTGATGTTTGTGTATGTGAATGTAGCACAGGTTTTTGCTTCCTGTGAGCTGAAATGCAGAATGAGGGGATGACTCAAAGCAGGGCTCTTCAACGCTTGAATGAACAAGTTCCTATTTCACTTTGTAGTTAAAACCTCAGTGGCGATTCACTTTCTTAGAGACAAAGGAAGTTACCCTTTGTTTTGGTTTCATAGATAGGTATTTTTATTATGGTGGCATCACTTTAAAGCTCGTCGGCCAGAGGAATAAAAGGAAAACAAAAATTGGCAATAACAAGTCCAGGTTAAGACTCCACAGTGCCTTGGTGTTGTCTCCAGCCTGTAACAGGTGAATCTGCTCCCTCTTCTTACCCCCACTGAAATGTGCAAGAAGACATCATCATCTGCAAGCTCAGATGTGTCTTGTCTGATATATTTTGGGGTAGACAGCAGTATTAAATGTTGTGCAGTGTCTCTTTGAAGAGAGCAATACCACTGCAACATCCTCTGGCTCCTTCTCGGCCACATCCTTCCCTCTGCAGCATCTCTCACTCAGGCCTGCATTTCTTTAGCATCTCTTTGTTCCTGCCCTCAATACCTCATGAGCTGTCTAGAAAATTGCTGTTTTCAGCTGAAGGCTTTGCAGGCAAGGGCTACTTCTTCATCCACTGAGTATTTGACCAACCAGATCTGGCAGCAGTGGCCCCATCAGTTCTTGGTTGCATTTTTATTTCTGAATGGAAGAGCAGGACTTTCAGATTTGCAGTAGTCCTCCTTATGTCTGACCAGAGACAAGGAGTGGATAGTTTATCTATTTATCTGTTCTGATTTATCTGTCAGTGACCTCCATTCTGAAGATGCCATGAATAGTGAGAAGTCATTTATTTGAAAGTAGCCCAGTAAATTGAAGTGAGAATGAGTACCAAAATGCATGGCGTGTGAAGAAGGGAGTAAGAGGGTTACACTGTCCTCAGAACAGAATTAAGAAGCTGCAAAAATGAGAGAAGCCCATTTTCTGAAGACATAGATCTTTGACAGTTGAAGGAAAAGTGGTAAGAACTTTCAATGTGCCATCTGCTCCTTGAACCTTCAAGACCAGGTGTGTCACTTTGGACTGAAAATTCTTCTTGCTCAGTGTTCAGTCTCTAACCAATGGCTGAAATTTACACTGCTTTAAAACTCTTCAAATACCTTCCCTGTTCTCTGAACCAGAGATGTCATCTACATTGAGTGGCCTTTCACATTTTGTTTTTCTGTGAACTTGTCTGAAAACCATCACTTCTTGGAAAACAACATGTGCATAAATTTTAATAAATTTAAGGACCAATTCAAAGACCAATTTCATCTTGCTTTCAAAAATGTTGGAGTTATTTCTCTCTGGTTCTTACTGTGAACTTTGTGAGAAATGGTGATAATCAGATTCAAGATCTCAGCTGTGTTTTAGCCATCATTTAATTTCTGGTGGCCTCTGTGCAACTTCCCCTGAGATGGTTTTTTAATGCTTTTCAGCAGTTGTGTTCTCTGTTTTCACAATCTTTGCTTTCACAATCCTTACTGCTTTTTAAAAGTAGCTTCAATGTATCAAATGGGTGTTATTAAATGTAATTAAAGTAATTTTAAGTGGCAATTTTTGGAAAGCTTTTTAAAATTGCTGAATAATCCTGTAGCAGAACCTGTCTCCACAGAACATAGGAACCTAACAGTGGCCCATTTCTAGCATCGTGCTTTGATTTTACCATAAATTGTTTACAAATGATTATGAAGGAGATTTAAATAGGGGGGAAAAAAATCTCTCACCTTTCTTGATTTCATGCTTAATTTTCACAACAGTGGTGAGTTATTCCTATTTGCATTTCATGGTTTTATTTTTGGGATGTGTCTTGTCTAGTCTTGGCAGACAGACACCGATCCAAGGAGTAAAATATGAAGGTTGAACAGTGAGGGAGTTGTTATCCAAATGGAGCCTTCTGTTAGATGTGTCAGCAGAGACAAAGGTGAATGTAGAGAATGAATGGAATAAGAATGAGAGAAAGATCAAATAATGGGATAAGAAGTTCAAGCGTGGGATAATGGGTGTGATCAGAGATTATTAAAAATGCAAAAATTTGCAAAACGTGCAAAAAAATTCCTGTCTGTTCATTAAAACTTGATGAGGGAACCACACAATAAAATAATTTTTTAAAAAAATCATACTGAGTCTTAGAGTGTGTGTTCTAAGTTGTTGTTTTCTTCTGACTGTTTCTCTGTTGGTTTTTAGGTTTCTGTCTTCCACGTTGTACATCAGTGGGATCTCTGTGCTGGAACAAGATAATGTCTTCAACTCATTGAAGGAAAGGGGTGAGCAGCTTTCTCCTGGCCAATATTTTCTCTTCTTTAGAAAACAGGGTGTCCTGGAAATAAATATCATCCTGTATTGTGTTGAAGAGGAAGCCTGTTCTAGATGCTTTTCATGTGTCAAAGAAAATTGATTTTTTGTTTCTTTTTATCTTGGTGTTTGAATGTAAGGATCTAACGTTACACAGCAAGTGCCAGGACTAAAGTTAAATGAGAACGTACAAAGAGCCATGCCGAATCTGCCAGTCATTTCTTTCTGAAGGACTTCAAAGAAACATGTATGAGGGAAAATTAGAAGGAATGATTACTTGTTAACGAGTCTGTTGGGTAGTTCCTTCACAGCCCTAAGAGGGTTGGTGGTTTGGTCATAGCCTGAAGCATAACTATTTATATCTCTTACAAACATCTGCTGTAGCTTGTGTATGTTAAAAATGATACCACTGATCTCCAGCAGCTCACTTGCACCTTCTGTTAACGTTCCTGGGTGGTCCCTGTGCCCTTAATTATAAAGGAGTAAGTGGAACAAGAGAGGAGTGGAGTGATGAACGTTAAGTGATCACTTTGTGTGTCTGTTTCAGCTCACATTTAATCTCTTCTCTTACATACTCAATTGCACAAAGTCTCCACATTTCTAATTATGATTACCTCTCTTCATTTAGCTTCCTTTCTGCTTTACATTTTCCCTTCATACCTCATTTTATAAAAGGTTTCCCATTTTTTTTTCCTTTGGTGTGTAGACCATGATCTTTTATGAATTGCCTTTCACCACAGGTATCAGTGGAGTTTCTGATTGCAGATCATGCATCAGCTTCCAGTTACATGACCTTAAGCTTTTCCTTGAGTTTTCCACATGCTTTGCTTTCAAATAGAATGAGAGTTAGTTCTGTTCTGTGTGAAGCAGACCCGGCTTAACACAGACTCACCCTCAGGTTATTTTTGTTACTTTTAAGTCTTTGAATATAACACAAACACACAGTTTCCCCTCTACTTTCAGTTTCTTTCACAGAGAATAACTGGCATTTTGAAAGCTAGGATGTCCAGAAATCATATATTCTTGGCTTCACCTCAGATACCAAATACTCTGTGCCCTGAGGTAGAGTGTGCTGGTTGGAGATGGTCCTGCTGTGAGCTGAGGACGGACACACATGAGCCAGAAATTACCACACCACTAGGTCAGCCAAGAGCAGGGGTTGTTCGAGTGCTTCAGACCAAGTCAGCTGCTTTCCATCATAGCCACCTTCAGCAGGGAGAGACCTGAACCAACCAGCCTGCCTGTCTGGATGTAAAAAGGCTCAGAAACCATCCGAGTGTGGAGGAGCTGTGGAAGTAATTAGCTGTGGCAGTGATAAACATCTGGGAGCGATAGCAGCCCCATCGCTGTCTGCAGCCTGAGCATCTGCTGGGGCTGTGCCTGCTAACGAGCCCTGGCTGCTGCATCCCAAATGAGGTGATAAAAGCCAAATCTGTAAATACCTTCTCAGTTACTTTCCTTAAAGTTTAGCATAGTTTGTTTCTTGCCTCTACTGAGTAATGAGGAAGTGTTTCGTTTTAGTGAACAGAAGTAATTCCTCAGTTAATTGCCTCAATTTAAGTGTGTGATTAGCTCAATTTGTTCTTCTTGATTTGCAGTGGTTGTCTTCACTAAATCTCATCACTTCCTATCTTGCCTAATGGCTTAATCTTTTTCTACTGTAATTATAAGTCAGAGGGGAAGCTCTTGTGGGAAATAAAGTATATACCGATGTAGAATTCTTTCCAGTCATTCCCCTGGGAGAAAATATGGCAAAAGTCCTGCTAGATGAAATAATCTACGGATCTAGCTCAAAGCTGTGCACCTCCTTTCTTCTTTTGTGTGGCCTGAGGGCCTTCCAGATGTGGAATGTCTCTTCATTATGGAAATCTGGAAGGAAGGGTTACTCCAGCTTGTCTTGTTCTCCAGAAATCCTTGCCATGACCTACTGTCTTCACCAGTTTACATGTATTATCTTTGTGGCCTCCCTCTCCAGGTTTTTCTTCATGCCACAAATATGATCTTACATCCCTGTGAACTCTTAAGACTTTTTTCCTCTTCTGCAACTGTTTAACTTTTATTTCCTCGTTTTTGCCTAAGAATTTCATCTTTCTCCCACAGTCAAACAATTTCTTTAGCAGTGTTTTCTGTGGGATTTAGCTTTAAAATAATCATTAAATAGTGTTTGCACTTTCTTTGTTGATCGTTTCAACTGTTCCTGCTTTTATTTTGAGGGTAGCCTGGTCCATGCTTTGGATGTCACAGTCATAAATTAAATGCACATCTTTTGAGAAGGAAGAAAAGCAGCATTTTCTATGTGTCTATTCACTCTGTCAATACAGACAGGCACTTGCACTGGCTGTCAGCTGCCATTTATGAAAGAAAATAAATGTTTAAACATCAGGCAAATGCTTACAGGGCTGATGCTTTAGAACGTGTTCCCTTAAAGTATTTTGAGAGGTATCTTACATATTGTGACAAATGCTGATTTAACTTTTAACACTAAATGATTTGTAACTGTAAAAAAAAATTTAAATCTGAAGTACTTCTATCAGTCAGTGCACTTAGGTTGCTCCCTTTGTATTTTTAATTTTGGTGACGAAATCAGTAATGTTTTTGGAGTTTCAAAGAAAGAATACTGATGTTCTGTATAAACAGATATAACATAGTTTGTAGAGGAAACCATGCTCACATCATCCTGGTGAACTTCTCTGGTCTTTGAAGCTCACCAAGATTTGATTGTTCTCTTTAATTTAATTTTAAAAAAAGGATTTAAAAAGTTGCACTCATACTTAGGAATTACACTGAGTGAATTTGATGCAAAGTAAGGCTTGAGGTTTCTCCTGAGGATTTTGATTTGTCTCTGTGCCTGGAACTGTTGTCAAAGAAGGGAACCTTGAAATTTGTCCTGGTTGGGCAAAATGAAACACTCACTTGAGACTGTTATAATCTATAGGGGAAACTATCCAGAAATGTAAAAATTGCTCTTAAAAATGGTCATATGCAGTAGTAGTATGGAATAAGGGAAGGACTTACTTGAAAAATTTGTAGTGGTTGAACACATTGCAGAAAAAAAAAGATTCTGTTTCAGATCTTAAACTGGTGAAAACTTTAAAACTTAGTTCTTCAATACTGACAAAAGTAAAAAAGAGCAGAAAACCTGGAATTATTACCTGGATGTAATGTTTTTCAAGACATGAGCTCTGACTTCTTTTTTAGTATGGATTTTTTCAATAGTAGCTAATCATGAGGACTCCTTTGTGTCAAGGAAAATTGACTTCTGTGTTAATAGTTACTGGTAATAGCTTAATGAGTTACATGATTTCAGTTGTAATGGCTGCAAATCTGACAAGAAAATGAAATGTGAAGTAGTAATTTGTTGGGTGCACTCTATCTGGTGGTGGTGCTTTGCTAATTTTTTTTTTTTTTAATTACTGTATGTCTTAACTTAAAAATGTTTAACTCATTTGGGCACCAAACTCTAGCTAATGCCTAGAGAGATTAACATGATGCCTTTACTTGTGTTTAAATCCTGTTGTAATTAATATTTCCAAAGTATCAAATGTCTCTGAAATCAAGACTTCTGAATTCCTAGGTCCCTTTTGAAACTTTATAATCACGTGGGCCCAATTGTTTAAAAATTATTAGATATTGTTCCCTTCTTTGTTGAGCCTTAAATGACTTGGATGGCAAATTCCTGACGTCGGAAGTGATTTGAGGCTTGGTCTCTGAAAGTAGTTTCAGGCCCTACTTTAGAATCTGGGATTCACACCCAAAAATGAACATTTTGCATTTGGTTCATCATTTTAAACTATAATTATTTCAGTTACAGTGATGCTCAGTGGGTTGGGAGCCTTTTCAAAACACAGAAACACAAACCTGCCCACTTCTAGGTTTCATCTATTACCTTAGAATGTCAGTTAAGCAGTGCAGAAATAAATGCTAAAGCTCACTTGAAGCTTGTGAATGTAAAAAAACCCTCAGCCTCTTATTAAAAATTATGCTTTAGAGTACAAAAAGATACAATGAACTTTTTGCTGATAAAACCTGTTATATTTCCAGACTGAATTTATTTATTGTTTGAATTTGCACGTGGCCGTTGTTGTCAATAAACTCGCTGAGAGATGTGCATAAATCTGAATTTCTACCTTTATTTTTTCTCCACCCTTTAGAACTGGATTCTAAGGAGCCACTTTTTAAACTGACAATTTTTTTTTTTCTTTAAAGAATATTTGTTCAAGCTTATGATGATTTGACACAATTAATGTCTTAATAACCATGATGGCAACACAGACATTAAGTATAGACAACTATCAAGATGGACAACAGGTAGGTGTGTTTTCCTTTCTCTAGGAACTAAATACACTTAGGAAGAGGGGGAAAAAAACCAGTGACTTTGTCCTTAGTGCCTGCTTTGGCATTGTTTAAGCTGGAATAATGAAACATAGTCATGTATATCTGGTCATGATGTTTCTCTTTTGTACAACAGGCTGTGTAGTTTTGCACTTTAAATTGCTAAATTAAAATGCTGCTAACTGGAGGCAAGTGGTGAGGTGCTCTCTGCTCTGAAGACTCATTTTCCTGTTACTCTGTGTCAGCCCAAAGCAATAAATACAAGTACTTCTGTCAGCAGATGGCAACAATGGGGAACAGTAAGAAAAAAACCAGCAACTTTCCACATCTATAAAATCTTCATCTGAATGCAGACAGATTTTTGGTTTTTAGTTTTATTGGGGCTTTTTAAAAATTTCAATTCTAATTTCTCTCTCTCCTCTCACCTCCTTTACATATTTGACTTTATTCCCCCAGCAAATATGTATCATCCTGTGGCAGTGAAAGTAAAATTGCTTTTTTCTAAATTACAGATTGGGAGAGAGCTTTTTCTTCCTATTTGTTTGTATTTCAAGCTGTCAGTGTCCAAGGTAGGCAGGTAATTCAGGTGCCTGCTGTTTTTCTAGTTTGGAAATGGCCCACAAAAAAAACCTTGCAGTTTTAAGTGAGCTGTTTCCTCCTCCTAGGGAGATAGAACCCTAACTGAACACACTTTCTCCCTTCAAACTCTGCAGATGTATGGCCAACATTTATAATCACTTCTCTGAGTCATCTCCTTTTAATTTGCTCCTCCTTCCTGTCATTAGCCAAGAAATTAGTCCATCAGTTACTTCTTTTCTTTTTTTTTTCTGCAAGCATTCTGGTTTGAAAATCATTTCTGCTTGCTGAGGAGCTCTCTGCAAGGCAGGCTGCTCTGTTGGGTGGGAGATGCTGAATTTTCTCAGTTTCTCATTTTTCTAGGAGATGGCTTGGCCCCAACAGGTAATAAAGCACAAACCTTTTGGTTCTCTGCAGACTGTTAAGAATACTGTAATTTTTTCTGCTGCTGTTACGTGGAAATAATTTAAATTCTGTTAAAGTCAGGTTCTCTAATAGTTTCTGGAGGCCTCCATCTCTGCAGCTGTCAGTTCTGGCTGCCTGGAGATACCTAGAACAGTGTCTGTCCTCTACCTGAGATAAAAGAGAAGTAAGAGAAAAGATTGCAGTGGTTCCATGTCTTTGTGCAGATGCTCAAATGGGAGAAAACCAAAGAATTTGGGCTGAGGGGTGGAAACTGTGGCTTTCACAGTTCAGGTTCCTGGAAGACCTTTTAGTCCAAAAGATACTTAGCTGGAGGTGATGGAAAAAACACTTGGAACACCTTCAAAGCACCCCAAAGCTGTGCCCAGCCTCCTAATTCAATTTAGGAGATGCTTAGGTGAAGCTGTGGCTCTGTGTTGCTTCTCCATGGTATAAATGTGTTTTAAATGGATGTGCAGAAGGAGTTACTGCTGTTCTCCTGTAGTTTGATAGCCCTAAAATACCTGGTTCTTACAATATGTAAAATGGAGTGCTAAAGGTCATGGGAGGTTATGCTCCTATAATTGAAGGACTGGAGGGACACAGAATATTTCAGATCTTTTTAAGCAAATGTGCATTTGAATGGACAAAAACCCCTAGAAGATCCTTTTCTTCAGTACCCTTATACAGTGCACAGTAAAAATAAGGAAGAAAACTTAAGAGGGTAAACTTTTCTTTACATTGATTTCATCCTAAAGGATTTTTATGCAGACATTCCCATGAACTTTTTGGGGCAATGTCCTGTAGGCTGTTCCAAAAACAGCCACTTCAGGGACAAAATGCTTCAACAATTTACTAATATCTGACATTCCCATTTTAAAGCCAAATGCTAAAACTTGGAAGTGACCTTTATCCATCAAAAAGTGTCAGGGTTTAATAAGAGGGGTTTTGTTGCTGCTACAACTTCTTGTATCACTGCCAAGTCACACCAGCCTTCTGGCAATTTAGGAGCCCTTTGCACTGCTCTTCCCTTAGAACACAGCACCCTTCTTTTACATCAGGGCTACAGATTTTTTTTTTTTCCTGCAGATGCAAGTGGTAACAGAGTTAAAAACTGAACAAGATCCCAACTGCTCTGAAACTGATGCCGAAGGGGTGAGTCCTGCCCCTGTAGAATCCCAGACTCCAATGGATGCAGACAAGCAGGCCATTTACAGGTAGTGATGGACTTGTGTTCTGTCTTTTGAAGGGTGTAGGATAGGGTACAGGATATTTGGGGTCTTTTTGTAATAAATAAATAAGAAGGAGTTTAAAATCAGGTGGGCTGTCTCCATAGTTTGTAGAGAAAGAATGAGACCAAATAGGCTTCACTGTCAGTCATCAGCCAAGGGAAAACCTCCTCAGCTTGTGGGATTTTTCAATTTCAGCAATTTTAAAGGGTTATTCTAAGGGTGGCTGCCAAATTTAGAAAGCTGCCTTGGACTTTAAACTGTGGTCACTATTTGTCATACTGTAGTTTTTATCTTTAATAATTTTCTACTTTTATTGTAATTAGGTCAATCTTTACTCCCTTTTCTTTCAGGGTAGCAATCTATTCCCCAGTAATTAGCTCAAAATGGATTAAATATTGATGTATGAGCACACTAATTTGAGATTTTTCAGTGACAAAGTGCTGTACTAAGCAGTTTGCTCAGTTTTCATGGGGTTAAGTGTTCTTTCACTTTGACTACTTTAAAAAGACAGAATTATTACTGGTTTTCAGGTTCCAAAAAAAAAAAAAAAAGAACACAAACAAAAAAACCAGCCACCAAAACAAGAAAAAGCCAAACAAAACACCAAAAAAAAAACTCCACCTGAGGCAGAAAAGGTGTATCCATTCATTTACAGAGTTGTGCTAACCAAATCTCAGAGCATGATTTCACAGGAGGCTTCTGAGCACAGCCTGGATACTCTTCTCAATTTTTTAAAGTTATTTTGTGATGTATGAGTATGGCCCACATTGAAGAATAAATTAATTTCATCAGGCTTCATTTAAATCTGCATTCATCCTCTTTGTAAATCCTGAATCTCATTCCTAATGCAGTGTGTTAATCTGTCTCAGTGCCACTCAATTACAGTGAAATAAACAGGCAGAGCTTTTTGGCGTGTGATTGTTCTCTTGAATTAAATATATACATATTCCAGTGCTGTATTTGCCTCTGGAGTGTGGTAAATCAAAATGAAAATAAACTTTTATCTTATTTTGCTCTAGCCAGTGGTGTTATATGCAGTCTCTTCCAGAATTTGTCACACTCACATGAGTGACTGTGAGTTTTTCTGAGCTAGAGGTCTTAATTTTCATCTAAGTGAAAATACTTATTCATGTATTTAAACTTCCTTTTTCCAGGCACCCATTATTTCCCTTGTTAGCACTATTATTTGAAAAATGTGAACAATCTACACAAGGCTCAGAAGGCACAACTTCTGCCAGTTTTGATGTAGATATTGAAAACTTTGTAAGGAAGCAGGAGAAAGAAGGAAAACCTTTTTTCTGTGAAGATCCAGAAACAGATAATTTGGTAAGTATTAGCTGTTCATTTCTGAAACAATCATCACATTTGCAGCTTCCTCCTAATTTCTGATCTCAACTGGTCCTTATAGTTTCTTCTCACATTTTTCTGCCTGTGAAAGATTCTTTATGTTAATGAATGAAAATATTTTTTAAAATTCCTTCTGACCCCCTTTTCCCTTTTATCTGTAAATTTACACTGGGCTCTTCACATTTGTTTCCTATTCTCAGCTGACATGAGTGTATTGAAAGCAAAAACAAATCCTTTCCATAGCCAGATTGACTCTGAAAATTAATTTTAGAGTGTCAAGTGTTTAACATATTTATCAAAAACATGTAACTGCTGTAAATTTTTTCCAATTGTGTGCAAATCATGGTTCACCTAGTTAATGTGAGAAAAGAGCTGTTATAAGATGATCTTAGAAAGTCTTTAACATACAATTTTTTCTTTCATGTCATTGACTCCTTTAGGCTTTCTGAAAGTCATTCCTGGGATGAAGCTGTGATTTCCCTATTTTGAATATACCTGCCTTCAATATTTTACTCAAAAATGGGAGTTAGTTCTGTTCTGCATGAAGCAGGTCTGCTGACTTGTAAACCTCAGGTTATTTTCTTCATTTGTAACTCTCTGAATCCAACACAGAATCACTGTTTTCCCATCTCTCTCTAATCACAATTTCTTTTCAGAAGGACATCTGAAATATAATAGTTGGAATGTAGGAGCTGTGGTTCAGTGGATGAGAAAGGTTGTGGTTTATCTTGACTTTTATGTGGTTTATCTTGACTTTTGATGTCTCTTACAATGTTCTCATAGACAAACTGACAAGACACAGAGGAGATCAATGAGCAGTGAGGTGGACTGGAAAATGTGTGAAGCCCTGGGCTCCAGGGATTCTGGATTCTGCAGGAAGTGCAGTTGAGGACTGCTCATGAGTGCTGTTCTCCAGGGACTGATTGTGAAACCAGAACTGTTTAACATCTCCACTGGTGACTGGGGTGATGGGGCAGACTGAACCCTCAGCAGGTCTGCAGTGCTCCAAAATTGGGAGCAGGGGCTGATCCACACATGGCTCTGCCACCATTCAGAGGTACTTCACTGCTTTTGGAGAAGCAGAAAAATGGGAATCTCATGGAATTCAGCAAAGGGAAATGCCAAGTCTTGATAGGGGTAAAAGACAGACTGACTCCTCTCAGTGGTGCCCAGTGACAGGGCAAGAGGAAATGGAACACAGGAGGTTCCATTAAACCTTTTTACTCTGAATACTGCAGAATACTGAATGGATGCCCAGGGGGTTGTGGAGTCTCCATCCCTGGAGACAGTCAAACTCAGCTGGACATGACCCTGAAGGATCTGCCCTACCTGACCTTGCTTTGAGCAGGGGGCTTGGATTAAACAATCTCCAGAGGTCCCTTCCAACCTCAACTTATTCTGTGGTTTCTATGAGCCTCCAAAGATTGGTTTCCCAAAGGTCCTTCTTGCCTTGGCCTGTTCCCTGTGCTTCTGGTCATACATAAACACTCTTCAGATGCAGCTTGCTTTGGTTGTAGTTGGGTCTGGTGTGTTCAAACAGTCCTTCCTGTCACTGACCTGTTTATGGTTTTAGTTTGTGGTTCTAGTGACAAAGTCTCTTGGTTTATCTGGTGTTCCCATTTGCTGATGGGCTGCACCAATCTGGCTGGTTTTGCTTGAGGTGGGTGAGGAATTATTTGTTTATGTCCTGGATTCCATGGCTGCTGAGGTCAGTAGTGGCTTAAACTGGAACCACGTTGCAAAATCAAAAATCCTTGGCATTGAACTGCTGTCCTGTGGTCGTGTTGTTAGCTGTGACTTTCTGTTACTGGACACCAGATGAAACCTGAGTGCAGCTTGTCCTCTGCCTGTCCTGGAGCTCTGAACAGCTGATGTTCTGACAGGCTCTTCATCTGGTAAGGAGCAGTGAGCACAAGTTTCTGTCAAGTTGTGAACTGGTTAGTGTGGCTTTCAGTCTCTTTTCAGCTTGAAATATCTGTGCTTGCCACAGGGAAGGCTGTAGACAGGCAGTTTGTTCTGCCTCGTGTCACATACATATTTTTAATAGAGATTCAAAAGTCTCTCTTTAGTAGCAAGAAATTGTGCACTTTTGTTCCATCTTCTGCTCATGCTGTCCTTCTCTTTTTAACTCCAATGTTGATTCAACCATTCATCTGAAAGGAGAAGCTGTTAAGACTGATAATTACACTGGGCTAGAAGGGTGGAGCAGAGTCAAACAAATAAGGTGCAAATGTTTGCTCAGTAGGATCAACTCGGAGGCAGAGCTAAACTGAGATGAACTAAAAAGCCAAATTCAAGTGCTATCTGAGAATCACAGGCCTGTTACAGTAAGGAAATTGGTCAGCTGTTTCATTTTTTTTCCCTTCTACCTCTTTGAGACGTGGCATGTAGAACTCAGCCAAACTGCAGTTTTTCTGTGACAGAGCTTCAACAGACAGCTCCAAAGCAGCAGAATATAATTCCATGCTCCATGCTACCTGTGGGCTAATTAAGTAGATAACAGAAATTATGAAGGGTCACAGATAGTGATTGTAGGGTCACTTACAGTCCTGGCAATGTTCCACATTGTGCACTCACTTGAAGTGCCTTGAATACTCCACAAGAGGAGTTTGGAGTTCATCCAGAGGACCACAGAATGTTATTCTGGGTGGCACAGGCATTAGATCAGTTTGACCAGAAGGGAAGTTCATTAAGAGCAGTGGATGCTTGTTCCAATTTGAGTAGCTCTTACTAAGCTATGCCCTAGATTATCTTGTTACTTTGGTATTATAATTCCCATTCTAAATTAATTGGTGGCTTCCTGCTTTAGTATTAAAAAGGATTTCAGCATTGGGAAATGTGGGTAGCATCCACCTGAAACTTAATTTGAAGGATACTCATCAATTGCTAAATTGCCTGTAAACCAGATTTCAAACCCTTGTTACTATCTAGATGGAGGGTTCTGTTCTAGGGGTTCTGGTCTTCCCAGTTAAGCTCTCCAGCATCAGTTGGTGATCTTGAATCAGCAGGGCAAAGGATCATAATCAATCCAGAAGAATTGTTACAGGGCCTTTTTTTACTTCTGCAGTGTCTTTTCCAGGTTCTGGGTGCAATCCTGGGCCATGTGCTCTGGGATGACCCTGTGGTCCTGTCCTGCAGATCTCCTGTTTTCAAATCCTGTGGGAAGGAAGTGGAAGCTGAAGGTTGTGCTCATGTTCTTACTAGACTGGAAATGTGATTTCTTAGAGCTTTAACTTCCTCTGTATCTTCTTGGAATGTTATTTGCATCCCCTTAGTCCTTTTACCAAGCATCAGTGTCAGAAGACTTGTGTCTGCTGTCAATAACCAGATTTTGGTGGTCTCTGTTGCTGCTTTCTGGAAGTAAAAAGTTAAGGAAGTACTCCTCATAACTTGAAGTATCATCTGTTAGAGCTCCACACCCTTTTCCCCTCACCCTTTGCTATCCCTGCCTCATTTTTACAGATAAAAGCTGCTCTTGTTCTCCATTAGTCTCCTTTTGTGCATAGGACATCCACAGATAGACTCCTCCATGCCTAAGAAGTTGTTCAGCGTGGCTGCTTGCAGAGTTTTTTTAGATTTTTCACAGATTATTTTATGTTTTAAGACATTCATTGCTTAGCACTTTTTTTGTTGCTCACTCCTAACCCAAATGCTGCAGAAATACCACGTTGCCTCAGGGTGTTGTTTTCTGCCTCTCTTGTTGCTTCTGTTCAGAGAAAACTCTTCCCACACCAAGGTGGATTTTTTAATTTCTCCACATTTATAGCACCATAGGATGGTTTGGGCTGGGCTACAAGCTCAAGAGGTTTTTGTCAAGCTCCTGCACAGAGTAGGGTCAGCTGTGAAGTCAGAGCAGGTTACTTATGGCTTTGTCAAGTCTAAACAAAATACAAAACAAGGAGTGTAAAATATACTCTCCCTTTTGTATTTGAACAGGACACTGCCTTTTTTGAAGACCCCCGAGTTTTTTGTTTCGTTTGGGGTAAGGATTTTTGGTTCAGTACCCTCTTCTCAATTCTCCTGAATTCTTAGTTGTGTCAGGAACCTGAGTTGTAGTGGTGCAACCAGCTGATGTCATTTGAATATTGGCTGACCAAGCCTTTCTGAATAGTGCTTCTGCTGTTTTAATGTGCAGAACTGTCCCATAAACCTCTAGTTACACCTTTTCTGGCTATGTCTCCTAGCTGGGGATTCAGAATAGAGGAGAGAGCTTCTCAAATCAAAACAAATGAAAACAAAATAGCTTTTCTTCCAGGGTTTCTGTTCTTCCACTGAAAATCTAAATTGCAGGAGGATTTGAGTCAATGAGGTAGCTGAGCTGGGAATGTAAAGATACAATTTCTTGAATTTGGAGAGATATTGATACATGAATAAGCTCTGGATAGCAAGAACTTGAAGATTTTTCAATGACTTTTCTTCTGCTGCTTAATAGTTCACCATTATCTTTATTTAAAACAATTTCAACAATAGTGGAAGGTGTCCCTGCCCATGGCAGGGGTTGGAACAGGATGATTTATAAGATCCCTTCCAAGCCAAACCATTCTTGGATTCTGTGAATATATCTCATGGTTACTTCATCTTCGTGCATTTCTCTGAAGTGATACTCCAGTTTTATTGCTACAGCTGAAAAGACTGAATCAGTTATAAAATTTCATTTTTCTGTGGCATATTCTATGCAGTAGCACTGAATAAATGAAATATTGCTGCTGCTGTGACCTGTCTGAAAACACCTCTTTGTATTACCTTTGTCCAACTCGAGTTATTTTATCAGGAGTTCTTGATTTTTGTATTTTTAAGGAAGAAGTGAAGTTCTGCTGGCATTCAGTTTGGTCCACCTGTTCTGCAAGAGAGCAGGAGCCATATGGCCACAATTAATGTAGCTGTAAATGAATTCATAAGTCCTGGTGACAGGCATGGCATATTTACAAAGCTTTGTTTTCCTCCCAACCACAGCAGCACAGCTTCCTGCAGGAGTGGTGTGATGGAGAGAGGCTCTGCAGAAACCTGGGTAGTGTTACTGAGCCTGGGTTTGTGGTTAATTTTGACTTTAATTCAATTTTCAATTTATCAACCATCAATTTTAAACTAAGTCTAAGCTGAGGACTTTCATTTTTCCTCCAAGCACGTGCTGATAAATAAATAGTACAAATTTGGCTAATGTTTAAAAAAAACAACTCTCTTGACTGAGCAAAAATAAACTAATCTCTAATATGGTCAAATATTATGTGTCCAAAAGCATATTTTATTACTTCAGTTTCAGCTGAGTGTTTAAAGCACTCACTAATATGATGTGCAATTTGTTGATCAGTCACACGTGAAGAATTTTCTATTTTAAGCTTTTTTGTCTCTGAAACAGAGACAGAATTTCTTGAAACACAGATGACCTTTGTTTTGTGTTAAAATTTAGTTACATTTGCATGCTTTAACTTTGTTGTGTTTAAAGGTGCTTAAGCACAGTTTAAACAGCAACCTGGGCTGGGTTAGAAAATCACTGGTTTGTGTCTCAGTGCTGGGTCACTGCACTCAGTGTTTCAAAGGCTTTTAGTTGTTACCAGGTATTAACTTGGATCAACTCCCTCAAATCTACAGCTCAGGTTTTTCTGCAGCTGTTTTTTGAAAGATGCATGTTTGGCTTTTTTTTCTTTTTAGCCCTGAGAAGAAATAATTATTTTTTTAATCACTTAATTTCTTTTTTTTTTTTCCATCTTGTTTATTTTAACACACAGTTGTCTACACTGAGTGAGTGTCCTAGAACCTTTTCCTGAAAAAACAGGGAAAAGATCTGTCTCAATGAAAGCTAAATGTCATGATGGAGAGGGGAACACACCCAAAAGTTTTCCTGCCTTGATCTCCTTTGGGTGACTTGAGCAAAGGCATCTTCAGCTCCCAGTTGGCTTCTTGAGTTGGAAGTAATAGACAGATTAGTTTGGAGGGAATAATTTCTGTTCACTGGATTCAGTGCTCTGCCCAGGTAAATAACCCCTCATATAGGACAGATTTTTCCAGAAAATTGTAAAGCTCTATGCTATGCTTCAAAATTACAACTGTTCAGTTTCATAAAACTGAAGGATATTTGTCTCAGAGATCCAGCACAGCACAGAAATGTTGGGGGTGGCATGTTGTATAAAAAATAATTACTTTGCTGGTGTATTGTGTACATATTTGAATGTCCTGGATTTCCTACTGCTTTTAGACCATCTGGATTTGGTTTTAGCTTCTGATCTTCTGCCATGACCCTTACAATCACCTAAGCTATTTTTATGCAGTATGTAATACCATTGGTTATCCAGGCTTACAGTGTTTTTCTCACAGTGAGCATGACAAGTATTCTCACATACATATCTCCTGTATTTGGATTTTAGCTTAAACATGGATTTATTTTTTTTAATTTGGTTTAGTGTTTTGTGTTTAATGTTTTGTATTTCAGAATCAATCTCCTCACCTGAAAGTTCTCACAAGATTTTCCCTGAGAGTTGTTCATCATTGACATACAGTCACAGAGGGACTTAAAAGCTGTAGCACTGAAGAACTATTTGATTACTTTAAGCTTTGTTGAGCTTATTTGGGATCTCTTTATTCTGATTTTATTGAAAAATAAAAGCTTTCATCCTCCCTAGCAATCTGTGGGACAAATTTATGCTTAATCACAGGAGTGTCTTCTTTCTCACTGTGTGTCAAATTCATCTGTACCCACCCTGGTGTCAGGGTGTAACTGAGCTGAACCTGGTTTTTCTGATTTCTAGAGCTCCAGAGAACTGCTGCTGGCCAAGCCTGTCCCAGCCCTGCTTTCCAAATAATTGCTGTGGATGGGATTGCTTTCCATCACTTCCAGTCTTGTGTGGTTTGTGACCCAGAGCTGTTCCAGGGGGTTAAAGACCACGTGGACATCCAAACTCATCCTGTGCCCTGTGACACCTGAACTGCTCTGTCTTCCTGAAGTGTCACACGTGACAAAGATCACTTTGTTGTCCTCTTTTGTTTCCCCTGTGTGGCATTTTCCTTGTGTTCCTTTCACATTCCAGGATTTAGCACTTAGTACTTCTGCTTTAATTGGGTGATCTTTGTTACTGGAAAGTAATGTTTGCTTAAATCTCACATTAAATATATATATATTTTTTTTTAATGAACAGGTTTTTTTTTTTTCTGATTTTTCTTCCCAATTCTCTCCCTCAGATGGTAAAAGCAATCCAAGTTCTGCGTATCCATCTGCTCGAGCTAGAAAAGGTTAATGAACTCTGCAAGGATTTCTGTAGTCGTTACATTGCCTGCCTGAAGACAAAAATGAACAGTGAAACTCTATTAAGTGGAGAGCCTGGAAGTCCTTATTCACCTGTGCAATCTCAGGTGTGTCTCAAATATTGTTCAGTGGATTTTGGCTTAGGTTTCCTTAGGAAGTTACAGCTACACTTCTTTCGCTATCAGTGTGCAAAACAGAGTTTCTGCAGTTTCCTCTATTCCCTCAAATCACTTATTAAGAGTAGAAAGAGGTGGGGTTTTTGTTTGTTTTGTGGGGTTTTTTTCTGTTGTTGTTGTTGTTGTTTTTGTTTTTGTTTTTTTGAGTTTTTTTGTACCACTGCCCGATGGACAAATTTGTCGAAATGCACCAGAGCACAGAGTCAATTTTTAATTGTCTGTCTTCCTTTTATGATTTTTCTCTCAGTTCAGCAAGTGGAGATATTCAGAATAGCCTGGATTTGCTATTTGGTTGGAAAGAGGTTAGGAAACAGAGTAAACGAAGAAAACAACTTTTGCTTGTTAAGGCCTCCTCTGTCTGCCTCCTTCATTAAAATATTGAGATGACTGATACGTTTTATACACAACCTGTATTCTGGAATAAACAGACAATACCTGA
Source organism: Trochalopteron elliotii (assembly GCA_024734555.1). Classification (NCBI taxonomy): domain Eukaryota; kingdom Metazoa; phylum Chordata; class Aves; order Passeriformes; family Leiothrichidae; genus Trochalopteron; species Trochalopteron elliotii. The sequence continues at coordinate 1,332,478 of JANPWX010000326.1, read as the reverse complement.
TGGATTAAAGTTGCAATATTGCATTTTCTGTATTAAATGGACCACAGTTAATAGGTTGTGGTTGATGTTTTTGCTGTCAGAGGCTGCAGAGTGAGCCCTGTACCCACTTGATCCTGAGTCTTAGGGCATGGCCCTTCTCTGAATTACTCATGTGTCTGATGCTCTGTATTAAAAAAAACCCCAATGACTTTTAAACTTCACTTTCTGGACTCTTTATTTAGGTTTTGATGTCTGGTAGTGTGGAAAGGAGATTGTAAAATCAGGCAAAAACAGCTTTTAAAAGATTTTTTCTGTATATTTCTTACAGTTTTTTGTAGACACACGAGGGAACCATTTTGCATTTACTATCAAAAGAGATTATTCATGCATAGTATGGAAATGTGTAAGAGTTTGCATGTTCAGGGTTGAGTAAGAGCTATCTTGAGCAGAATAAAACATATTGAATATTTAATATATTATGTTCCAATTGAAGGAATTAAGGTAATAACTAAAATTCTAATGCTTTGATGCTTGTAATAAGAGCATCAAGGGTCATTTCATTTGTCCTCTTTCCCTCTTGCCTTTGGAAACTGTTTCCTGTTCTTTATATACCTAGAACTAAAATTTCTCAAAATTGATTTACATCTTTTCTAGCAGTTGCTTTCATGAGGGTTTTCAAAGGTAATGGTTGGTGATAATGAGGAAGTTAATGTAGGCTATTATGAACCCCTAATGAAGGATCTTTCTCTTTGAAGGTAATCCTGTGATTAAACTCCAAACATATTTTAGAGCCAAAAATACCTAATGCAAATTACAGAAATGCACGAGCATGCTTGATCTCCTTACATTAAAGAAATAGAAAAAAAAACTTTAAAAAATGTAAGCAACTAATTGTTTTATTTTTCTAGCAAATTCCAAGTGCCATTGCAGGCACACTCAGTCCCCAAGGGATCGTGGTGCCAGCATCAGCATTGCAGCAGGGAAATGTAACTATGGCAACAGTGGCAGGTATGACACACTAAAAACAACTGGCACCTTGCTCTCCATCTTGGTTTCCTTCATGTTGTTACAAAAACTACACAAATACTTTAAAAATGTGTTTTAATACCTGAAAAGTTGTTGAAGTACAGTCAAGTGCTTTACTGGTTTATGAATGTTTAAGTTACATGTTTTCCAAGTATGTCTATGGGAGTGGTAGTTACATATATAATATTAAGAGAGCTTAATGTGCAACACTGCATTTGTTACAAGACATCTCTACAGACTGTGGTGTTTTACTTTTTTTTTTCCTTTAAAAATAAGAATTCTATTTGACAAAAACATGCATTAACTAAACCATTGCATTTGGCTGCCTCATGCTCCTTGGAGTTTGGAACCACACCTACAAGTCTGTGAAATCCTTGATGTCCTTGTTATAGGGAAATCACATTTGAAATGAATTTAGTTTTGCTTCTCAGCAAGGTTTTAAATCAAACCCAGCTGCCCTAAGCACTGGCCACACATAGGTGTGATTTTGGTGTTGTGACCTTTGTTGGTTGAAGACTCACCTCAGTTAAAACAGCATGAGGAAGTGTTTGATAGCCTGATAACCATGGCATTTTCCTTTGAAAATAGATTTAGAATGCCTAAAATATGGGGAAATATAATCCAATTTTGTACATTTTTTTGTGAATGGATGAAAATTTTAGTGTAGCAAAGAACACATCTTGCATGCTGACTAGAAAAGAATAATTGATATATTATCAAAAGTCTTGTATGGTGTGCAGTGCTGATATGTTTAAAGAGAATAATACTGGAAAGGTTTTTCTTCCCCATAATCTGTGTTTTTGCTCTGCTTCAAGGGGGGACAGTGTATCAGCCAGTCACTGTGGTCACTCCACAAGGACAGGTGGTGACACAGGCACTGTCACCTGGGACTATTCGGATCCAGAACTCTCAGGTTTGTTTCAGAAGCTCCACAGAATGATGTTCTGGGTGGAAATACATCTCAGTGGTTTTAGGAGTTTTGATTTAAGTTTGGCACACTGGCAGAATGAGCTCTGTGTATACACAGAGTATTGAATTGTAAATTGGTGCAGCCACTGCTGTGGGAGTTACAGGTTGTATAATATGTCATAAGGTTCCCCTTGCCACAACAGCTCACCAGAGTTCCTACCTGTTAATTGTCTTCCTTTATTGATGCCAGAAGAGTATAGGCACATGAAATTAAAAAATAAACAATTAAAATTAAAAAAACCAGCCTTAAACCCAATTAAAAAAAAAAAAAAACACAAAAAAACAAACACCAACAAAAACCCCACCAATGCAAACCAAAAACCCCTCTGAATTAAATGAATACTTTTTCAATGATTTTAACTTTTCTAATCATGGAACTGTGTTTATGCTATGGCTGGATAGATTTAATGTATTGCATTAAGGTGCCACACTGCTATTGTGAGAAATTTGACATTTCTATCACAATGGCAACCACTGGTTTTACACTAGTACTGTAAAACTGTATGTATTTCAGAGTTTATCTATTTTGAGAAGCATTTTTCTATAAACCCTTCATAATGTTTAGTTGAGTCACTGGTAGAGCCTCAATTTTATCTTCATATACCCTAAAGTGTAAGGGCCAGCACTCTTTTGTGGGAGGCTCTTAAGAGTTGGATCTGAAGAGTTCAAAGAAACAACTAAGGAAAAGGAAACATAAAAACTAGAGCATCTCCTGATACAGAAAACCTTGCTAGCTTTCTCTGGAAGTGGTAAACCAAATCTTCCTGGAATCTGGATTTAATTAGAAATGTGAATGAGGAGCTCCCATCTCCACAGGATAAAATCTGTTGGTAATCACTGACTCACTGGCTTCTTTTCCCCCCTTTTTCTGGCCTTCCAACCAAAAAAGTGTGCACAGAGTGTTCTTTGAATTGGCAGGAGCATATCTGTCCTCAGCCATGTTCTCCCCTAGAACACAGATAGCTCTGTCCTCACACACCTCTCAGGCAGAAATGTGTAAAATTACTCTCCTGGACTGCAGGGATTTTGAAAAATTGGGGGGGGGGTTTCACCTTTTATGAAAAAAATAAAATACTGAGAGGAAAATAACGCCTCTAGCCTATAAATAAAAAAAGGACTTGACCTTCTGTATACATCTGTGACTACTCTTGATGTTAGTAGGAGTCTCCAAACCCACCTATGCAAAGGTCACCTATAGAAAATCCTTCTTCAATATCTTCTTTTTCAGTGTTTCAGAGTGGTGTTGAGGTAGGGAGAAACACTGCAGAAAAGCTACTGAAAGTTCATTATAAAACCTCCATATGCAAGCAGGTTATTTAGAATGTAAGACATTACTTTGGAAATTAAAATGTGCTCCAAATATATATTTGTAGTAATTTGATAGCCTAAACCTTGTTTAAAACTCATTTCCTACATATTGATTGGCTTAAGAAATTGCTCCAATTTGTCTGGAAAACCTGATTTAGAATTATTTTGGTTACAATTGTCTGAAATAGAATCTTATATGCAATTTATGTGCTGTTTCTTTCGATTTCTGCATAAGCATTTAAGAATGTATTCCCAAATGTTCAGATAACCAATGTGGAAATGATTTGATGAATCCATGGAAAGTGAAAAACAAAGAGAAAGAAATATGAATATTTAGGAAGTAGTATGAATGTTGTAAAATGAATTATAGGTTCTGCTGTACAGATCTTAATGCTCTTTGAGAATTTAATGCATTTATTTAGCAGGACCTTTAGCATCTTTGTTTGCAATAGCAGCATAATAATTAATTTTACTTTATCCTTCATTTAAGTCTTAAATCAGTAATATTTTATAGCTTCCATAGTTGTTTCTGTTTGCACACAGTGAGTATATTCAGGATATTCAAGCCTAATTTCTTTTCATTCCTTCTGTAAATGAGTTGTTCATTCACTGATACAGAACTGCCATTACTATGTTAAGTGCCTTATTTCTCCTGAAATTACATGTGCAGCTCCAGTTGCAATTAAACCAAGATCTAGGCATCTTGCATCAAGATGATGGCTCATCAAAAAATAAGAGAGGAGTTCTTCCCAAGCACGCTACAAATGTGATGAGATCTTGGCTTTTTCAGCACATAGGGGTAAGGACTGAGCATGGTCAGTTTTTTATGTAGCTCTTTTGTGTGGTCTCTTAACAATTTTTCTTCATAAACAAGGTGAATTTATTGTGTTGTCAATTATGGAATCTCAGTTCAGTTTCCCCTGGAGTCATTTGGAGTAGTTCCACAGTCTAATGCTGGTTGACTTTTATTAATATTTTAATAAATATGTTACATTTGTACTGCGTGGTCTCAGTAAGTGCTGTTACAAGGGACCTTTCTTCATTTCACTGTGTTGAGAACTTAATGCTCTCTACACCCTGGTTCATGGCACGAGGAAAAATAATTCCACATATATTTTGCTGTGTTTTAGGGGCATTTTTGACTGAGGAAAATTTCAGGTTTTCTGTCTTTATCTCCTTTCCCGTCCTCCTGATGTGTACCAAGCATGTCACTATCTGCTTGTGCTTTCAATTGTCTTCCCTTTGCATGAATACTCTGCAAGGATAAATGGCTCTCCAGCTATTACAATGTTGACTTGATTGATATTTTGCCTTTTACAACTGTTTTGCAGCAGAGAACTGATCCAGGGAAGCTGCGTGTGCACTTCTTGTGTTACATGCCCCGTCCTCATCTGCTTAGAGCAGCTTTATTTAACTGCAGAGTGCTCCTCAGTTCTCTCATATGACACTGCCCTGGCCAGCAGAACTAACCAGAGCTGCTCACATGCTGTGCTGCCCAGGGATCATGCTCTTTAATAAAGGCTGTCAGCCATGAGAAGCTTTTTTCTTCTGAATTACACAGCAGCAGCTTCGTGGTGCTGCAGACACTCTCAAGGATAAAATTGTTTTTTTGTGTAGCAAAGCACTCTTTGTTGAATTATTTTTGTCTATAAAAGTTTGTGAGGTTTCTAAGGTTTGTGCTTTAATGAGTCAGATGGCCTTAGTCCACCCTCTTTAATCAGATGTAATAAAGGTGTTCTTATTTTTGATGAGGAGATGAAAAACAAGCTTATGCCTTTTTTGTTTGCTTTTCTGGCCTCTGTAGCATCCATATCCAACAGAGGATGAGAAGAAGCAGATTGCAGCACAAACAAATCTGACACTACTCCAGGTTAACAATTGGTAAGAGCAAAGCCCTTAATTTAATATCTGTCTTTGTCTCCATGTGCTAACAGCTCAGAAATAGTGAGGACGATAACTTGGACATTTGGAGTTGAACTTAAACATTCTACATATGTTACAAAACAAGTATAGAAATACAAGAGTTATACACTGGCACACAAGCACGTTGTTTTTATAAGATAAATTCATATTCATGCCATTTAAATTATATAAGGACTCCAGAAAACATTACACCATTGAGGAATTGTGTTCTGTTCCAGTGCTGAGAAGGATGGAAGCACTCTCATGTCTCTTCTGCAAGTAAAGAAATTGAAGTCTAAAGGCATTTAGAGGCCTGGTGGCTGCAGATGTTTAAGAAGTTACAGTGAACAGATTCTGTTCTTGTATCAAAGGATGCTCTCCTGGGCACTGATGTCTGAATGGAGAGGCACAAGTTCATGGTTCAGCATGTTTTGTCATGTCTGATCTTTCCTGGAGGTGTAAGATTAGACCCCTGCCCTGCAGAAGAGAGGAGGGAAGGTGCTGACACGTGTCCTATTTGCCTTGTGGCATCAATTCCTAAAATTGCTGCAGCAAAGTCCCACAGGGCTCTGCCTCAGATTTCAAAGATGACACTGGCTGTGAGGCTGTGGAGGGGTCGAGGGGGGAAATAGTCCAGATAGTGACAGAACACTGGCTCCAAAAGTGGAACTTGTGACGTGTGACCATGGAGCTCTGTGCACTGGGACCTGACTGCTGTCTGTGCAGAGCATTGTATTACAACTTAGGAACCTGCCAGCTGCACCTGATTTCCTCCCTTTGCAGGTAAATTTGAGACTTGGATGTATTTTGTGACGTTTAGGGATGATGTCTTCAGTCACAACTCCCTGCCACAGCTGACCATGTTGAAGCTGATTCAGTTTAAGTGTTTTCTTGTTCACTAGCAGGAAGGGGAAGGGCAGCAATTAGCATGCTAAAGTGAAACTCAGAGAACTAAAAGGAGTCAGGACAGATCTGACAAATGTGTTTGCTGTCATCTCCTGGATGAGGAGCCAGCCCTTGGAAAGCCAGGGAGCTTTATATAAAATAAGTAATGCAGAAGCTTAAAGGGAGTAAATGAAACCAGACCAAACAAAGCAGGTTAGGCAGGGGCTTGATTTTAGGTGAACCCTGATGAGAGGAGTATCAGCTTTCTGAGCTGGGCTGCCAGCAGGTTTTCTGGTGCTTAGTTTTTAATAAGATCCTGAAGTGTACATCTGTTGTGCTGTGTGGAGAATTTTTCCTTCTGAGGTGGGGGAAAAATGCTGTTAGCTGCAAAATGATAGAAGTGCTTTCTTAGCTAGTTTGCCAAAATTGAAGGATGCTGGTGTTCTAGAAGTGATTCTACACTTTAAAAAGGATGTGAAGCCCAGCTGATAGAAGATTTTATATTCCTATTTTTTTTTTTCCTGCTGCATACTTTGTGAATGTGAGAGAGAGAGATGGAATTTGCTGCCAGTTGGTCTTAAGTTCACCTTGCCCTCAATTGTATTTAGGTTTATCAATGCTAGAAGGCGAATTCTTCAGCCAATGCTGGATTCCAGTTGTTCTGAAACTCCAAAAACAAAGAAGAAAACAGCCCAGAACAGACCAGTGCAGAGGTTCTGGCCTGACTCCATTGCCTCGGGAGTTGCTCAGCAGCAATCGAACGAGCTCACGATGTCAGATGGTGAGGAGAGCTGCCTGAACATGGATAATAAAGTTAATTCCTCTCTGACAGGGAAATGGAGGGTTTGATGCCTGTGGTGGGAGGGAAACTTCTGAATATTTCAGTATAAACATGGTTTTAATCTGGGAAAGCATAACAGAAATGTGTCACTTTTCCTGTCTTCAACAATTTTCTGTGGTTTAAGCAAGGGTATTATGTTGGAATTCATGTTGAGGAACTTGCTTTTGTTTCAAAAGTTATGAAATGACAGAATAAAAGATGTAAGCTCTCTCTGTGTGCACATCAGGAGTGTCCTGTTGGATGAGCAGCACTGGGCTGCAGCTTCAGCTTCATGGCTGAGCAGCTGCAATTCCACATCTGCCTCACGTGCTTCAAGCTGAACAATGAGAGGCAGAAAAATGTCATAGAGCCTCCACAGACTTTGACTGAAGTAACTTCCTCAGTGCCAGATCAAACAAAAAGATTCAATTTAAGAAAGATAAATAACTGCTTTAATGCCAGGATCATCCTTTCTATCCTGCTGCCTGGTGCTTTATTCTTTCCAGTTTGTAACAAATTTCCCCTCAGCCTCTGCTGGATCTGACAACAGCTTTATCCATTGAAGTTACCTTCAATCTGAACACTCCCCTTTTTCTGCAATGAATTAAGGCTGGAATACTTTGCAGAAATGGCCTTGTGATGATTTGATTGGAGAATTGCTGCAGTGGGTTTCGGTGGCACAGACTTGACTGGAGAATTACTGTAGTGGGTGTCCACAGCACAGATTTAAGATTCACAACACAAAGTTTAAGAATTCCTGACCAACCTAATTCTGGCATTTCCTGATATTTAATATTTAAATATAAATATTAAATATAAATATACATATTTACCACCTATATATCTTCTAATTTAATTAGTAGCCCCTTAAGTTTCCTAGGTGTCAGTTAGAAACGAGCTGTGCTACGTACAAGCCGAAGGTGCTGAAAGTGCTGTGACTGTGCTTCTGCAGGTGCTGTGGTGACCATCACAGCTCCAGTGAACATGAACGTGGACAGTCTGCAGTCCTTGTCCTCAGATGGTGCCACCCTGGCCGTGCAGCAGGTGATGATGGCAGGGCAGAGCGAGGACGAGTCCGTGGACAGCGGCGACGACGACGACGGCGGCGACCTCTCGACGGCCAACATCAGTGGGCTGGTCCTGGATAACAGTGATTCCCTGCAGTAGGAAAGCAGGAGAGCCTGGAGAAAAAAAAAACAAACAAAACAAAACAAAAAACACTTAGGAAAAAAAAAAAAAAGAATGGACTGACTGACTGACTTTTTATAGTTTGCACAGCAAACATTTTACACAAGTTTTGTTTCTAATATGTTTTATATGTAGATATAGAAGGGTGCACTTTTTTGTATTTCATAGTAAGCTTAAAGAGTGTTTTTGCAGGTGCAGCAACTTCTTTCAAATGTGTTTGGTTTTTTGTTTTTTTTTTCATTTATTTTCCTTTCCTTATTTCAGAAAATTATATCTAGTAATATAAAGAACCATGTAAGCACCCCTTTGTTCTCTGAATTGGAAGTGCTGCAGTTTCTGATGAATTATGCAGTTTCAATTAGTGCTGTTATTTAACACAGCTTTTGATGGGCAGGTGATGTAAATTTAAAGCATGTGACACTAGTGTGTGAAACTTGATTATTGAGTTAGATGCATATATTTGAAAGATGCTTCTGCACCTTAAAAACTGCTAGTCTGAGGTGGACAGCAACACACATAAAAAGAAACTGTTGATGTGTGATTCAGTAGAGAATGTATGGCAATTTAAATGAGTTTAGTTTCTCTCATAGTCCGTGAGCCTGTTTATCATTTGCTATAAAAACTCCTATTTTTACCTTGCTGGGGTTATTGGATAAAAAAAAATATTTTTATAAATTCACTAGAAATTGGGATGACAACTGTATTAAGCAGGAGGAAAAAAAAAAAGAATTTCCAGAGGGGAAAAATAAATGTTTAGTATTCCTATTTGGAAGGTCTGAAAATTGACCCAATTTAATAAACAAGCCTACAGTAGCATTCTATGATTCTCAGCTATCCCACAGTGATATACTATATTTGATAATAGCATAAGAAGGGCCCAGTGTTTGATGGGATTTTGATATTGTCAAACATTGATTTATATTATGTGTAAACTAATATTCAAATTGCATAACTCTGTATCTAGACTTGTATCTGAAAATATTTGCTAAATGAGTATTCAGGTAAGTTCAAATACCCACAACTTTTCCAATTACTAGAGAAATTTAACAGTTTATAGTTTTTACAACTGAATCTAAAAAAATGAAAAGCTGCCTACTATACAGTCATGAATTCTGCTATTTTATTGCATTTGAAATATTTTCCCCTAATGCAAAAAGAAAAATATAACATGAATTTATATAAAATTTCTTCAGATCTGAAGTTTACTACCAGAATATACAGCAGGCTTTGTTAGAGTAGGAAATCCTTGTGTGTCATTTAAAAAACGAAGAGCTGGTGATGAAAACAGCTGGGTTTTGGTTTGGTTTTGGTTTGGGATTTTTTTTTTGTTGTTGTTGTTTTGTTTTGTTGTGTTGTGTTGTTGTTGTGGTAACAGTTAATTTCTTTTATTTTCCCAAAGTTTGAAGTCTGTGATTGTCTATCCATGAACATTTGCTTTTGGAACTTTGTATTTCCCGTTGTTGAGTACAGATAAGAGACTCAAGAGCCTCATGGTATGATCAACACCCTCTCTTGTCCCTGTCCATTTGTCACAGTGTTGGCTTAGATCAAAGCCAGAACTTCCTTCTGATTTCCACCAAATCTGAGTGTGTTTCTAACAGGGAGACAGGTGGTAGCCTTCAGAATCTGCAGACACTGTATTTGAACAAAGCCCTCTGGCAAGATGCAAATATTGAATTGAACACTTAATTTCTGCTTCTCAGAACACTCAGGCACCTGCTGATGTTCCCTTGATTTCAGGAGGATGAAGGAATGTGCTGCTGGACATGCTTAAAGTGGCTGGAAGCTGGTCATGGCAGATTGTCTTCCAAGGCAAGGTTGAGTTGGTAGGAAGAAAAGCTTCAGGAGGAAATGTCAGTGGCATTGCCATACATACATGGAGAATAACAGGAGTTTTCAGTCACTGGGAGTTATTTTTTATTTTTTTTAATGGTTTCTACTCAGCACAAGAGATGTTTCTGCTCTGGCTCTCACCGAGTCCTGGCTGAGGATCTTCCTTAGTTCAAGTGCTGTAATGATCTGCTCCACTGGACTGGTGATTTCTTAAGAATTTGTTTTCTTCTGACTTCTCTGTTTTGCCACTAATGTGCCATGTTTGTTAAACAGCACAGTAAATGAATTATGAAAGATGTAATTAGGAAGGCTTTGACATAGCATGGCTATCTCAAAGGCTGTTGTCAAACCCAGTTTGACCCCACAACACTTTAAAACACAAACCATGTACAAATCCTGCTCCTTTGGAAGCATTCAGCCTACTGTCCCTACAAAAGACAGCTTAGATTGCTGGAACTCAGATTCTGTATTTTTGTTTTTAATTGTTTTTCACTCCAATAGTGCTTCATCACCCCCACTGTCTCATTCAATAGCAGGTTCTATTTGTTGGTTGGTTTGGGGTTTTTAGGTTTTCATTGGAAAAAAACAGGCCTCAGGGTTTGCAAACTTCTGAAAGTTTGTTTTTCAGAAAGAAGCTATTTTCTAGTTAGGTTGTTTTTTTGGTTTTTTGGGGTTTTTTTTTGTTTGTTTGTTTGTTTGTTTTTTGGGTTTTTTTAATTATTATTTTCCCCACCTTACATGCAGCAGAAGTTCTGTTCTTCCAAAACATGACCTTATCTTCAGCTACTTTATCAGTTCCTGGAAACTGAAGTTGACAGAGTTTACTGTGAAAAGGGAATATGGAATAGTTTCACTGTCAGATCAGAAACTTAAAAAATGTATAGGGACATGAATTCCTAAAACTAAAAAGGCTTCACCAATGTAAAAGTATTGCTTAACATATGAAACTCAAACCTTTTCTTTCAATTCAGTGAGAATTCTGTAGTGGGTGTGAACTGCAGGGAGGTGCTTGTTCTTTTCATGATTTAAAAGAAAAAACAAGTAGTCTTTTTTTTTTTTTTCTTTTTTTTTGTGTGTAGGAAAGATTGCTGGTTTCAGCAAAGCATCACCATTCAGGAAAGGTACATGTTTACATTAGTTAAAAGGTCTTTGGAGGGGACCTAACTTCAAGTCTGTGTATAATTCCCCCCCTGCCCCCAATTAAAGTCATATTCGTATGCAATAGAAAGAATTTGGTTTTTGAATCAGTGTGATTCTTCTGCAAATACCATTCTTGAAACTCTTAATTTTTTTTTCAATCTAACCCAAAACAGGGTTCTTAGTCAATTTTTTTCAACATTCCTGGAACAGGCAAGGCAATTTTCTGGTTTTTTTTTTTTTTTTTTTACTTTGGAAGCATTGCTGTTCAGTAAATCAATTCCAAAACGATCAGGATAAGTTTCTGAGTGACTGTTACAAAGAAAAAATCATGTTGAAAAAGACTCAGAATCAACTCTGGCTCTGCAGAAGGTTTTCTACATCTGGATATTGTGTGACAGTGGAGTCCTGCTGACCTCAGGGAAGCTCCATATGGATCCATGTGAGGATTTACCTTTTCCTGGTACTGATCTCTGTCAGGAATCTTTTGGAGAGCCCTCCAGCTCTGCCTTGCCTGCTCACCTGGCTCTTCTTCCAGTGGAAACCTGGGTATGGATGAAGGGCTTGGCAGGGCAGGATTTCATGGTGACCTGGGTTGCAACAAATACTGTTTTGTTTTTGATGTTCAAAATGCAGCCAGGAGCCAGACCCGCAGTGAGGAATTGCAGTTCCCAGTTCCTGTGCTTCCAAAGCAGCTTTAGGTTTATTTATGGATGTTGGAGAGGAATAGGGGCACACGTGGCTCAAAGCCCAGCTCCTGGCCTGAGATTGGCTCAGTTGGTCAGAGAGTGGTGCCAGTGGCACCCAGGGCACAGCTTTGATCCCCACTGGGCCATTCACTGGGGACTTGAACTCACTGTGGGTCCCTTCCACCTCAGAGTGTTGTGGGAAATACAACATGGATTTGTTTTCTGGAAGAATCAGAAGTCCTGACTTCCTTCCTGACTTCAGGAACTTGGCAGCCCACGGGGTAAAACAAAGCCTTTCCAAGGGATGATAGTTGCACTTAAACAAAAACCCAGAACACCCTGGTGTTTTGAAAAATCGGAACACATGCATTTAATTGTAATTAAAGTTGATTTAACATTTTATTTTCTGAAGTTGAGTCATCTTGGGAGAAAAAAAAATGAATAAGTATTTGTCTATGCAAGACACAAATGTCAAAAATGTGTGAATTACCCATTTTTAGGTACTGTATTGTTATTGTCTTTCTGACTTCTGTTCCTTTGATGAGTCTCTTCAACCTTTCAGCCTTACATTTGGCTTAGAGTTGAATAGGCACAATGTAGTTTTGAAATCCTGTTGGAAATGTAACTAACCTTCGTTCCCTCATGAAAATCTCGCATGTTAAACAATTTAGTGAAATGTTCTGGTTTCCTAATAATAAATTCAGACTCTCACCACCTCCTGAAAACAGCATATCCATGAACATGCACGTTTAACTGTGATGTGCAAACCATCCAACCATCAGCTGGATGCACTTTGCTCTTCACTGTACAATGGAGCTGAGGACAAAAGCAGGTTCACTCTGCCAAATTCAATGTGCATTCCTTCCTCCTCTCCCCTGCCCTTGGCATGCTAAATTCCTTCAAAGACCTTCTTGGCTTGCTTAATTTTCAAGTCCTCCAGTAACCTGATGGTCGAGTGCAAAGTGCAGTGAAATTGGCACTGATGTGCTTTTTGGTGATTGCCCAAATCAGGTAATTTGTTCATTCCTGTCACCTGGAAATACAAAATCCGTCTCTTTTCTGTGACTTAGTTCTTTAGGACCTGCTGAGTGATCACAGTTGGTTTTGCCAGAGAAAAGCAAGGTGTGAGAAGGCAGGGAAATGCCTTTCCAACCTTGTAGACACCCATAAAGATTGATAGCTGGTGTTAATAAAATCCAGTGTTTAGGTGGTGATGGAAGCCCGTAACCTGCCCATGGATTAGCAGCACTGGGTCTGGACAATTGACAATCTTTAAAATGTGAACCCTGTAACTTTTCTTTCCTTGGTTGTTAAGGGATTTTGAAGCAACTGATCTATCAAGGGATGAAATTAAAAATGAGAATATGCTTCATGGATGATTTATTTTTACACTGCTGCTCTCTGTGAACAGAAAAAGCACATTTTGGAAGCAAAGCATTTACATTGCTTTAACAGTATTGTTTGGCTAAAAGACAGATATGTTTTCAGGATATCTTGAGCATAGTTTCAAACTATTTAACCAGTTCTTGGCCAGGGAAAGTCTTTGGCCTGTGTATTTGTTTGGGGTTTCTTGTTTATGCAAATGAAGAAAAATGTTTACTAGTTCTTACCAGTGTGGGGATTTTTATTACACTTTTGTAATGCAGGAGGAGCTTTGATGAAAGAAAGAATCAGCAGGTAAATAGCCCATAATGTTTGTGACTTTGGGTGGGGTTTTTTTTGTTGTTGTTGTTTTGCAATAATTAATTAAAATGGCATGGACATCAAACTCCAAGTAATGGTTACAAGCATATATGGTAGTGACTTATTTGAAAACACTTCCTCTCTGCAAATCCCGTGTGTTCACTTGTTCAGCCAGATTGTAACACATTTCTAAAATCACCATGTTCTACCAAAACAGAAATCTTCAGGAAATGAGCAGCTCCTTTATGACAAGATTCTTCTCAAGCAAGAACCTCAAACTCATTTCATATCCAGTGTGAGAGTCCTGCCCAGCAGAGATTAAATCAGATGTGGGTACTCTTGGATTTACTTCTGCTGAGTACTTACTTTGAGCATTATTTATTCCTGCTGTCTCTTCCCCAGCATCTGGCATGGTGACACCCATGAGTGCCTCCAGAAGGGAAGAGGACAGAGTTTGGATCATATTTTGTGGTTAGAAGGTTAATCTGTGGAGAGCTGAGTAGTTAGTGTTTTAGACAAAGGAGTATTTATCATTTCCTTGTCTGGCATTAGAAAAGTGTCTGAGAGTGGTGCCAATAACTCCTGGTGATATAACTGGAAATAATTTTAACTCTGCTGCTGCCAGGGACCAATTTTTTCCTTAATCTGAAATGAATAAACAACCTAACAAACAAAAAAATCCCTCACCTGTCAAGTACAAAGGGGAATGGCTTCAGACTGAGAGAGAGTAGGGTTAAATTAGATACTAGAAAAAATTCTTCCCTGTGAGAGGGGAGAGGCCCTGGCACAGGTTTCCCAGAGGAGCTGTGGATGCCCCTGGATCCCTGGAAGTGTCCAAGGCCAGGCTGGATGGGGCTCTGAGCAACCTGGGATGGTGGAAGGTGTCCCTGCCCATGGCAGGGGATGTTGGAATTGGATGATCTTTAAGATCCGTTCCAACCCAAACCATCTGTGATTATATGATTATATCAACTAAATTAGGTCCTTTATTGAGTATTTTTAGCTGGATGTTTTCAAATTCCCCTGAGAGATGAATCCCCTCTTCGAGAAGCCGTTACAGGAATCAGCAGCTTAGTTGTAAATAACTGGTGAGCTGGTTTGTTTTGTGGAGCATCAGTTTACAAAGTCCTTTAGTCTGCAACTTAGAGCTGTTCTAAATAACTCTCCTGGTAAAAACCAGAGAAACATTCTCAAAGCTAAAGCAAGGGAAAATAAACTACACGCAGAGTGTGAAATAAGGATTCTGCAACAACAACCCAAAAATATGGTTGGGACACATATGAAGTATTTGACTATCCATATATAAATTCATGCAAGTTCAGAGTGTGAGGTATGTGGGATTACGTTTGTTGTATGTTTAAAACACAAAATGAAAAATCACCATTTAGATACCCCCCTAAAATCTGAAAGCAGTGTGACCTTTGCAGGTGAAGTTTGGTTTGTCTTCCTGATGCAACTGAGGTGTGATCTGGGGCTTGTGAAGTAGTCAGGGAAAATCTGTGGGTGTTTACCTTCTCTGTTGGACTTTGGTGTCACCACTAGCACAAAGAAGGAGCTGAGGCCCTCAGACCTGCTCCTAAAAATTATCCCTTGCACATTTTTCATTAAGTTGATCCTGAATCGTAAATACGAACCAATGCATATGCTAAATGTGACTGTGGTAATAAAAACTAATTTAGATAATTTTTTGCTAAGATCCATGAATTTTTCAAGAGTTTCAGAGTTTTAGTTGTCATGAAGAAATCCGCAGATCATACTGGGTAGTGATTGTGTCTCTGTGCTGGCCACTGAGAGGCCCCTCAAAGGCTGTGTCCAGTTGTGGCTCCTGCAGGAGAGCCCTGGAGGGGCTGGAGCGTGTCCAGGGCAGGGCAGGGAGCTGGGGAAGGGGCTGGAGCCCCAGGAGGGGCTGAGGGAGCTGGGAAAGGGGCTGAGCCTGGAGAAAAGGAGGCTCAGGGGGGACCTTGTGGCTCTGCACAAGTCCCTGCCAGGAGGGGACAGCCGGGGGGGTCGGGCTGTGCTCCCAGGGAACAGGGACAGGAGGAGAGGGAAGGGGCTCAGGCTGGGCCAGGGGAGGCTCAGCTTGGACAGCAGCAGGAATTTCTTCAGTTAAGGGGTTGTTAAACATTGGCAGGGGCTGCCCAGGGAGCTTTGGAGTGCCCATCCCTGGAGTGTCCAAGGAAGGTGTGGACATGGCACTCAGAGCTCTGGGCTGGGGACAAGGTGGGTATTGGACACAGGTTAGACTCAATCTCATATGATTTTTCCAGCCTTAATGGTCCTGTGATTAAGAAACCAGGGATTGACTTCTATGCTATTTTTATCCTGTGTGTGTCTATGTGTTCCTCCTCCTGCAACCTCTCACTATGAGCTACAAACTATGGACACTTCCCTTAATTTCTTAACGTTCATCAAATTCTGTTTCCTCATGTTTCTGCACAGCTCAGTTCATGGCCCTGCTTGGTCGTTAAGATTTAGTCTCCTTGCTCTCAGCAGAGGCTGGCACACAGAAGAGACAAGGGAACTTATTGATATGTGCAATTACAATAATTACAAATTCAATTCCTGTGCAGGTACAGATTTTTCTAAGATACTCAGCGCTATATATTGTTCCATGGGCAGGATCCCAATTAAGGCCAGGAAGGAGAGAGAATATTTCTGTGCTTTTTCTTTTTTTTAATACACAAAAGGACTATTTTGCACACCTGATTCTGATTAAGTTTCTTAACTCAGTACTGTAGCTGGATTGAGACCTGAAAGCTCTTGAAAATTTTAAGCATCATCATCAAATGAAACTCAGAATGGCAAAATTCCAGAGATTTTGAGGAACTGGGTAGGCATTTGGTAGGTAATGCCTATGTTGCTCTCCCAGCTTTTCAGATGCTGGGGGGAAATAATGATCCTGACTCACTTGTACACACAGGGACACTTTCAGCAGCTACAGAAATAATAATTTTCCTCTAAGATCCTCCATTCTGCTTTCCAACAACAGGGTTTGTATTCCTATCTTTTTTTTTTCCTTCCTCCTTCCTTTCTTTGGAAACTGGCAACATTTCATCCTTGATTACAAACCCTGGACTTTTTTTGTGTTTCTTGAACTTCTGAACTGTGAATAGCCATGAATAATGACTCTGCAAATCACTCCAGGATTCAAAGCCAACTGCTGGAAAACGCCCAACAGATTGTGCTGGTTCAGTCTTCTGAGGGTTTTTTGGGACATTCTTTTGGAATTTCAGGGGGCTGGGAGTGGGGGAGAGAGGCAGGACACAGTCTGGATCCAGAAAAATCCCGTATAGCACAGGAAATGAGGAGAACACAGTGAAAACAAGCACACAGGAACTGGAAAAAAAAAGAATTTTTAAGAAGCAAAAATAGGGAAAATCAAGGGATAAATAAGGAAAAGATTCCAAATGAATCCACTGGGAAAGAATAATTTGGAGGTGGAATAAAAAAAATTCCAACATTTGGCCCCTGGGAGGGCCCAAATTTTTGGTTTTCTTTGGGAACTTTTTAGATTTGTTTTTGATTTTATTGGATTTTTTCCCAGGAAAATTGCTCTTTTCCTTTCTGATGGAAGTAATCTCCTGTTCATGCAGTCTGGTTTTGCCCATTGTCATTCCTGAATATTCCTAGAAACTTTAGAAAAATGGTGAAAATTATGATGGACTGTGGCCCTTTTTCATTCTCATTACTTGTGATGCAATTGCAGTGAAAAGAAGAGGAAAAAACTGATAAAAAAACAGGGGAAAAAAAGATTTAAAAATGAGAATTTTGCCATGTATCGGTGCCTGGCTTTTTGTTATAAAGCTTCATTTGTCTAGTGCTTTTTGCTACAAAATAGATTGCTATTCCCTGGTTTTGGTGAGAACTTGTGAGGGTGATCCAGCTGATCCATTGTCTTCTGCTCCCTCCTGGGCATTGCCTTGGAGAGCTGAGTTGTGGGTGCTGCTGTAGATGCAGTATCAGAATGATTGTAAAAACCTGTTTTTAGTGTAGATGCACAATGTTGAAGCTAAATCATAGAACCAAATCACAGAATCAATTAAGTTGAAAAGATCTCCAAGATGATGGAGCCCAACCTTTCACTGATCCCCACTTTGTCCAGAGCACTCCCTATTAAATCATAAAATCCCAAATACACTTGTTTGTGTGGCCCCCATCCTTGTGCCATTTGCTGGTTAATGAATGCAGTGCACCTTTGGTGTGTCAGGACAGCTTAAAATTTCCTGTAATGAACACATTCAAGAGTGTCAAATGTTACCTCTCTCCCTTCCCCCAAGTTTCAAAGAAAAACTATTTCTGGGGAGATGTAGTCAGTGCATTACCAACACTGAGCACGTTCTAATTAAATTAGGGGGTCATCTAGGAAACCTCTGTTTTCATCCTGATCAAAAATCACCAGTGCTCAACTTGCCATGGATCAAGATTTTTTGATCATTTAAGAGCATCATAACTAAGAAAAAAACCAAATGGCAGGCAGCCAGCCCCCCACACCTGGGCTCTGCAAATGTAGTCTGGGGTGCTAAAGCTGTTTGGTGAACCACACCTGAGGAATTCACTTCTGGCAGGCTGTTGGAAAAGGTAGAAGGACTTGGGCAAACACTTCAACTTCTTGACATAGTTGTGCCCAAAGGAAGCCTCCTGATGGGCTTTCATTTATTAATATTTTAATGTTTTACAGCCTCAAGAGGCTGAGAGGGCTCGTAAAAGGGCTGAGGGCTAAAGCATGGTTCTATTTAAATCAATCATTTTATGATTAACAAAATGAAGAAAGGCCCTGTCCCCTCCACAACTAACTAAACATCAGTAATGATCTTTTACAAACAACCCCCCAAAACCTGATTGCTCTACATGCAAAATGAGTTCTTTTTAGGAGCTGCAAATTTCAGTTTTCTTCAGGGCTCGTTTAGGGGTGCACAGGAGTTTGTGTGTTGCTTTGCTCTTGATAAACATTTACAGTCCTCCCCTGTAAGCACTTGCCTGGCTGTAATGCAAAGTGACAGCGACCATGTGAAAGAGTAACCACAAAACTACACCCCTGCCCAGACTGGGGAAAATCCGACCTGGAAAAATACAAATACCACCAATACTGTGTCCAAATTGCAGACAAGCACATGGGTGATTAATACAGGATAATCCAAGACAACACCCATTCAAACAAAGCATGCCAAACCCCAGGACAATAAATTTAAGTGAATAAATACTGACGACTTTAAGTGAATAAATACTGAGTTTGGATTTTTAATTTTCTCCCTGTGCGGGTGCTGTTGATGGCAAAAGTAAAACGATGCAGCTCCTGCTTTCAGTGTGATGAAATGCAGACAGAGATCCTGGAGACAGAAGGTATCTTCACATCAGAGGTGGGGGCAGAGCAAAGAAACTCTGCACCTCCTCCAAGGAGCAGCTTGCAAAGGAGCCGACAGGGACATTTTGCAGAGATATTTGAACAATAACTCTTTCATTGTTCCCGTGCTGACACTGGGTAGAGAAGACAAACCCAATATTATGCAGGGGCTGCCCATCTGTCGGTCATTCCCCCCTGCTCCGAGGTTATCAGTCACACAAAGAGCAGGGAGCGCTGAGACAGATAAGACGTGTGACAAAGGATAAACAACCCCGGCAGCCCACCGCCCTCCCCAGGCACTGAGGAGTCTTTCCAAATCCCTCATGACTCCCTCTGAATAATCCCTGTGCTTGCAAAACCCATCGCTGCGCTTGCAAACTCGACCTGATCTCCTTAAATTCTTGGCAGACACAAAAGAGAGCCAACCCCATGGACTCAAACACCCTCACCTTGCAAGGGCATACAGGATGTGGATTCCTTCAGCAATTTGTTAATACCTGGACAGCAGGTAACTAAAAACCTGTAATGGGGAGAATTTCTTGTGCTGCTGGTGGACATGGTGGCATGGGATGTCTGGTGTCTGTCTGGAAGGTGAACAGTGAGCTGTAAATTTACTAAAAACTAAGATTTTTACACTGAATGGGGAAAAGCAGAGGGCAAAGTGTTGTCAGGTCAAACCCCCTTCCCTGCAACAGAAACTTGGAGCAGCTGTCCTGTGAGGAAAGCCTGAGAGAATTGGGATTGTTCAGCCCAAAGAAGAGAAGGCTTTGGGGTGGTGACCTCATTGTGGCCTTCCAGTACCTGAAGGGGCCTACAAAAAACATGGAGAGAGACAATTTCCAAGGGTCTGGTGTGACAGGACAAGGGGAATGGCTTCAAACTGAAAGAAAGGAAATTTAGCTCAGATACATGGAAAAAAATTCTTCCCTGTGAGTGTGCTAAGACCCTGGCACAGGGTGCCCAGAGGAGCTGTGGATGCCCCTGGATCCCTGGAAGTGTCCAAGACCAGGCTGGATGGAGCTCTGAGGAACCTGGGACAGTGGAAGGTGTCCCTGCCCATGGCAGGGGAGTTGGAACTGGATGTTCCTTTCAAGGTCCCTTCCCCATTTGATGGAGACTCCTGCTGCATCCCAGAAGACAAATTCACCTGCTTCCTCCAACCTTTTCCTGACCCTTCACCTGAATCCCACCTGCTCACTGGTTTTTTGTTTGGTTGTTTTTTGGGTTTTATTTGTTTGTTTGTTTTTTGGTTTTTTCAGTCAAACAGCATCAGACCAAGCAGGAGAGAAGAATTAAAACAATCCAGGGGACACATTTAATGTGTCCAGGTGTACCTAGAGCCAAGGTGGTTGGAGAGAGCCTTGCATGACCCAAGCATCACTAGCTAACACAAGAGGAAAATATGCTTCCTTGTCAGTAAAGTCTTCAAAAGTTCTTTGGTAACACTGATTTTATCAAATTCTTAAACAATTAAAATGTGTTAATAACACAGCCTGATGAAAAGCTATGGGTTTTATATATAGATATATTTATATATGTGTATGTGTATTTATCTATGTCAAAGCATTCAGAAAGTGTAGTTCTCCTGTACCCTGTGTCTGTATCCAGAGGACACGGTCACTGAGACACATTTTGGGGCATTTTTTGGGGCATTCCTGCTAAACTGGGACTGGCAATGGGGTAAGACCAAGGCGGCTGTGAAGGACTGAACCTTGACTGCCACCATCCTCACCTGAGTCAAGACTTTGCTCCAGAGGATGGAAAGAGGAGAGGGGTTTGCCTCCAAAGAACACAGACCTGTGCTAACCCACCCACTCCTCCCACCCCATGAAAAGATTGGAGAGAAGCTGTCAGCCAGCCTTCTCATCTTGGTCCCACCACTTGGAACCCGATGGAATAACAGGAAGAAAAAGCCTGACTCCAGGGGGGAAGTTTATCCAGCGAGTTTAATATAAACAGCCTATATAAACACAAACATATACAAAAAGCAGAATCATCTTCCAAATAAATAAATAGCTGCGTTTGCTCCAGTTACACACCAGCAGCAGCCAGCTTAAGCCCTGTGGCACAAACCTCACAACCAAGCAAGCTCACCCCCTTTACAGACGCTTTGCCCTGGCCTAGAAATGACAGAGAAGGTGGCATGTCCCCCCCCAACAACCCCCAAGTCCTCAAGGACGCTTGGGAAGCTCCTCAGCGAGGATGCCCCACAGTGCCAGAGAGCAGGGACGAAAACTTCAGCCAGCAGGGACGAGAGCATCACTCCTCCCTTCCAGCAGACCTGCACTGCAGCTCTCCGCCCAGGGCAGGGCAGGTACAAATTTGGGAGCCGCGGGCGGTGCGGGTGCCGGCGGGCACTGCCATCCCCTCCTGGTCGTAGCAGACGCAGCGGGGACAGCCGTCGGCCACCGGGCTGCCCAGGGCGCGGCAGGCGGGGTCGGGGCGGGGGCACAGCGGGACGCAGGTGATGTCCCCGGAGCGGTGGCAGGTGCACAGCTTGCGGGCGAAGTCGATGTAGAAGGAGCGGCCGGCGGGGACGCGGCCGCTGGAGAAGCCTTGCGTCTCGCAGTCGCTCTCCAGGTAGGGCGGGCAGGTGCAGGGCAAGGGGCACGGGGGACAGCAGCCACCGGCAGTGGGGGTGGGTGTTGTCCCCTCTGGGTCCCCCTCGGGGCAGGGCGGGCAGGCGCTGGGGTCACAGGTGGGTTTTGCGGCCGCGGAGCAGAGCAGGAGGCAGGCGAGTGACAGGCGAAGGGCGCCGGGGAGGGACATGATTCTGGGGGGATAAAAGGGGGGAAATGGGAGCAGGTGTCGCACTGGGCACGGACACATCGAAGTCCCGCGGTCTGGGCTGGCCCCTGCATGGTTTGAAGCCAAGGGGATGCAGCCCCATCTCCTTGACTGGAATTTGGATCACCCACAGCTGCCTGGCGCCAGGGGGGTTTGCTCTAAACCAGAATCTCACATCCCCAGAAGCCCACCCTGGCTCCACCACAGTGACCTCCACCCCGGGGTGCTCAGACAGCTGCAAAATGGGCACTGATGAGCCAAGTCCACCCTGCAGCACTCACTGAGCTTTGGCGTGCTTGCCCTGACCAGCAAATGGGACTTGTTCACCCTCATATTGATGATAATGGTTTGCATTTAAATTACTGATTAATTGCTCCTAGAAGGCATTCAGGCCTGGACAGAAGAAGAACTCAAAGAAGCACTGTCTGCTTTGGTGTCTTGTCCTGTGGCTGCTCCAGGCACCAGGTTTGGTGTCAGCTTCCAGCCTCTCCTGCTGTGCCACTCACTGCCTGCCTTTTCCAGCCACCTCACTCCTTCCAAGGAAGCCAAGGGGGTCACTCTATCTTTATTTCAACTGGAAAAACCTTATTTTCTTAAGGAAGATGTTTCTGGTGTTGGGCATTCCTGTGGGACTCTGCTCTTTGCCTTCTCAATTTCTTTAGCCAGCCTGTTTTCAGAGAGTCAGTCCTGGCATGAAATTCCCTCCCTGTGCCTGTTCCCTCCTCCTTCTCCACTCAAACCTTGGATGCACAGCACCTGGCAGCCCATGCTGAATCCTTTTACTGTTTAAAGGCTGAGGACTCTTTTTTTTTTTTTCCAAGACCTAGTGTTTCTTTTAAGTGCATTTTTGGATCCCTTCCCTCTGTCTTGAGTGCTCATATGACTTGGTGTATTAAATACACCTTCTTTCTTCCTGCACTGGGTCCTTCCAGGTCTGGTCTCTTCTCCCATTGCCCCAGTGCCACCTTTGATTGCATTTATTATCATCAGCTTTTGAAAGCCACAATTCCCTATTCTTGCAGGCATGCAACTACTCGCAGTTATTTTTTTAACATCTCTTTAAAAAAAAATTTGCAAATTGCATAAGCATAAAGAAAAAACTTGAAAGCATGAACTCCATTATCAATCTGAAAAAAAGAAAGACTTTGGAGCTTTTCTGGTTTTAAAGCAAGCTTTTGCTAGTTTAAATTACTTACACTTGCTTTGTCATTGCTGGAGTTTACTGTTCTGCTCCTTTCCTTTCATTCACACATTTTAATCTAGTGGTTATTTTACTGTCATTTCCAAAGGACTGGCACAGAACCCAGACATGCTCCCCATGGAAAAGCTGCTGCTGGAAAGAATCTCCCTTCCCCAAGCCAAGAGCTCCCTCCTGGCTGCCCCAGCTTCAGCCACCCCACACAGACAGAGCAGGACACCACCACCACCAAACATCATTAAGTCGAAAGTTTCTCACTCCCCAGCCTCACCAGTCCCATCCACAGCCAAAACATCTGACCCCACCCAGCAGTGAAATTGGGCACCTCCAATTTCCAACAAAACCACACCATGGGTCCGTCACTGAGCAGCATCAACAGCCTGCCGCTCTGTCCTAGGGAAAATGCTCATCCTCCCCCTCACCGCTGGGGCTCCAGGCTGGCCCTGCCCCGTTCCCAGTCCCCCTGATTCCCGGGTTACCTGCAGGGTGGCCGGGCAGGCGGGATGGGCGCTGGGATGCGGTGCAAAACCTTGGGAGGCGTCCCCGCTCCTGCCCCACAGCCCGCCCAGCACCTCTATTTATGTGGCTGCAGGGTGAAACTCTGGCGGGGGGAAAGGGGAGGTGGGGAAGCCTCCGAGGTGCTGGGCAGGGCCAGCAAGATGCTTATCTTGCTCCGTGGTGTCGGTGCAGTCTGAGCACAGGCTAATCCGGCGTGTCCAGCGTCTGCGGGTCTGTCCTGGCTCCCCACGCCCCTCTCTGCAAACTTCACCAGGGTTTCTGGAGCATCAGCAGCCCCCTGTGCTTCACAGACTGATGAGAACGGGGATATCGGGGTCCACAGGGAGAGAAAAATGAGTTAAAAGCTCCAGCAAGGCAGCAGGGCTGAAATGCAGCCAGCTCTGGGGTGATGCACCCCAAAATGCAGTAGCCAGTGGTGGGCAGGGACCTTCTCAGGTCTTTGTCTTCACACACCTTCCCAGGACAGGGNAGATGTGCCTGCAAAGAGCAGCCCCCAGGGACAGGGCAAGGGGAGCACCTTGGTGAGCCTGGCTCCAGCCCAGGTGGAGCAATCCTGAAATATCTGGAGCTCACACCCAACTTTATTAGGCTCCCACACTCATAGTTAACATACAGAAGAAATTGTAAATATTCGAGGTTAATACTCAGCAGTTACTTCACCTTTGCTGGAGTGCATCTGCCTGTCCTGGAGCCTGTCTGCAGCTGCAGCCACTACCCTGCAGCTCTCCTGATGCTGCTGGAAGCACTGGGCTTTGGGTTAATCCATAACAGCCAGGCTGGTCCAGATTCGGACTCTGTTCTAGGCTTCATGGAGTTATGGGGCACTTCCAGACTTACTCATGTGAGTTTGGAATACATGCATGGACTAATATGCTTCACTTTGCAATAGAATTGCTAAAATTAATATGATGCTATGAGTGTTGAGCTAATCAGTTTTTGTTTTTCTGGACAAATATGGTTATTGCTCAAGCAAAAACTCTCAGAAAATCTGATAATAGCTCGTGTCACTCAGGAAACACACACAGCAGAGACACTTTTCCTAAATGCAAATAGTTCAGCATTCTATAACTTAATAAAAGTCTTGTGCAAACTAGATTAGATTGGAAATATGGAGTAGCCACTTAGCAGCAAGCTGAAATTGAAATTGGTTGTTGCCATCTTGGAGCAGCTCCTGAAACTGAAACTTACAGAAAGATTGTAAACCTCTCTGGGTCTTTAGAGAGCAGCTCCCCCAAACTGAGTTTCAATGGCACTTCAGTTTGTCCCCAAGGCCCAATTTTGACATTTGCTTTCATTTATGTTTTTGGTAGCCTAGGCAAATGGCTCCTCTGACCTTTATTATCTAGGAACACAATGGCCTGACAGCAAAATGAGGACCAAACTTTGCCTTCCCCTCCACCCCTTGATAAGGAGCTCTCGGGATGCACATTCAGGGATAATCCATAGCCCCTCTCCCAGTTACTGTTCCATGAATGAGTCTTTGCTTCTTGTTTGGGTTCCCTTCACTGTCCCCTCAGGTGGGACCATGCCTGAGGCACCCAGTGCCACCAACTCCCCCAGAAGTGAGGAAGGTGCTTTCCAAAGCCCAGCTGCCACCACAGGGGTGACCATCCACCACCAGCCCAGCACCTCATCCCCTCTGCTCACCACAGCCCTTGGCTTTTCCTTCCCACCCTTTCTGCTGGAACCTTCCACATTCTGGGGCTCTGTGTCCCACTTGTCCCTCCCTCCTCGTCAGACCTCTCCTGCTGTCTTCTTGGAGCCAAACATAGCCAGGGATGAGGAGGGATGGCTCCTGGGGGTGCCTGCAGCCCTGCCTGGGGTGGGCAGAAAGGGGCAGGAGGGTGCAGCAGGATTTGCCCCCAGCCCTGCTGCTCTTGTGGCAGAAATGGGGTCTTGTTGGAACTCTGGAAGCTGAGAATTTCAGGCTTTCTGTTCTAACAGGCACTGACCCTCCAGCAAGCATTACATTTGATCTGAGGCTGTGGAACAGGCTTCCAAAATTGAGTGACAGCACTGGGGTTGTGGGTGTGTAGTTTGAATAGTATTGTGTGATCTCAGGGTGAAAAACTTAGAATTTAAGCTTTTAGTGGATAGTAATATATATAGAGCAATATGGAGGATTTAGGGCGTTGGCTAAGTCCTTCTTCTTCACCTTCTTCTTCTTGGTTTTGGGTGGTTTTTTCTAATTGGGTGAAAAAGGCCTGCATTGCAGACCTTGTGTGGTCAATTATTGGGTCAAAAGTATAAATAATATAGATGTCAGCTCATTATTGGATAATTACTGCTTGGGGGTCCTTGGAAAGAGTTAGAGGCTCCTCCATTTTCTACCCTGTTAGAGCTCACTACTCCTGAGACTGTAATACAGATAAGAACTAATAAACACTGAGTGCAAACACAAAACTGTGACTCCAGTGTATTAATCCCAGCTCTAACACAAAAAAAGAAGATAAGAAACCAACAGGGTCTGGCCCAGAGGGATCAGGATAACTCTCAGCAGCTACAACACGGGCAGTGCACAGGTACCTGCAGCTGGCAAACTCACCAAACCTCCTCCTGCTAAAATCTGGGCAGTAACAACCACCCCCTTCCCATCCTCACCTTCCCACATTCCCTGCCCAGCCCTGGGAAGCTCCAAGTGACCACACATGAAACATCATTTCTTTGGTCATCTCCCCTTTAGTGATGCTGTGGGTGGCGTTTGGCAGACAAATACAACACATCACAATTTTCACCTAGGCATTTTGAGAAAGTATTGGCTGCATTGGGCCAGAGGCTGCCTTGACCAGGTGGTTTGGGCTGGGGGGCACACCTGGAGCTGCTGGAGGAGGGGGAGCAGCTGAGCTGCTCTGCTGCTTCTTGTCGTTCCTGCTGACAAAGGTGAGGAGGTCCATGGCTGTGACCACACCAAACACCATCTGCTTCATGAAGGAGCTGCCATTTCCATTGACTGGAAGCACAGAAAATTCCAGCTCAGTGGGAAAAAAATTAAAAAGGACACCACCACCACCCCACCAGCCTCCTCACCACCTTCCAGCTGTGCAGAGGCTGCTGTTCATTTATTAAAAGAAAACCTTAACAGGGACAGCATCTGTCTGAGCTCTACCTCCACAGAAGTGACTGATGGAGCCTCAGTCAGGTTACTATGATCACACCAGAGAGGTTTTTGCTACAAATAAGGCACCTTTACCAGAGCAGGAAACTTAATTTCCCAGTTGTTTTTAACCAACTTCTGTTCCAGTCCTGCTCCTATCACCACAAAACTTTTCAGAGCAAACTAATGAGACTCTCCAAAAGCAGCAGTCAGGCACTTTTCCACTCTGTTCTCATAACATCCTACACCACCATTAATGAAACAGCACTTCAATAATTGTTTTAACTGTCTGATAAATGTTTTCTTAAATAAAAATAAAACTAGCCACCAGAGTCCAAACACAAGATAAAATGCAAGCTCCAAAGGTGTGGGAAGAAAGTAATAAATAAGGGGGTGACTGTGACAGCATTAAAACAGCAGCCCTGGGAAAGCAAGTGGGTGTTGTTTGAAAATCAGAGCAAGAGGTGCTGCAGACAGCTGGTTGATATTTTTTGGTTGGGTGTCATTTAATTTGCTAATACTGTTTAATTTATATCAACACATGATACAGATGAGATATTCCTTATTTTATGATGACACAGCTGAGAAAGGAAATTCTGCCCGGCCTTAATTTAGGTGACTGAATTAGAAATGTGCATCAGAGGCAGTTTTGAGTGACAGATTTTTGTTTGCAGCCTGGTGTGGGAACATGGATGGACTTGGAGCTGATGGGGCTCTGGGGGAGCAGGCCCTGGAGATGGAAAGTTTGGAATGTTTGGGCATGGTGGTTTTTGGAGGCCACTTGCTGGCAGTGTCACCCACTGCTCACCTGAGGGAGGCTTTGCATGCTCAGTGTGTGAACCCATCAAATCAGCATAATTACACCCTTCAGCTCTAATCCACAAGACCTAAACACGTCTCTTCTGGCTTTTTTGTGTTGCTCACTTTTTCCAGCCAAGGTCAGATCTGTACTGCTAGCAGTCTTTTGGTGTAATTGTGCTGGAAAGGTGTGTCAGGACAGATGTGCTGAGCACCACCACACCTTTTTTTGAGTCAGAGGAGGCACAAGGGGTGATCCCTTCTGTCACTGATGTATCAGCAATCCTGATGCTGCAGGTGACTCTCTGGGTTGGTTTGCCACACCAAGGGGAAGGTGGCTGTGCAGTGGATTGAGAATAAACCAAAGCTGCTTTAATGGTGCTCCCAGACTGGCACAGCAGCCCTACACCCAGCCCTGGTCCAGGTAAGACTCACACACAGCTACACATCAGTGCCCTTCCCAACTGTCTGACCCGTGCCACAGGGCTTGCTCATGGCCCAACCCGAATTTTTCTCAGCTTTCTCAACTTAGGTGCCTGAATTCCACCCAAGCTTTACCTGATGTGGCCAAATGCTCCTCCTAACCCTGCCCCTGGGCTACAGAAGTCTACAGAGATCTCTCATTTTCCCCTGGCTTGCTTTGCTCCTCTCCCCTGATCTCTGTGGGGTCAGGAAGAGACGTGGGTGTAGAGTGGGCAGTTCCAGGGCTTTGCAGAGCAGAATCCCCTGGTGCAGAGGCTCAGGAGCTGCACTGATACCTGCCAAAATGGGCTTGAGAATTTCCCTTTCCCCTCTCAAACACTTGTGCCAAGCCCGTGGAGAGTTTTTGCAGATACCTACACTGCATTTGCTCGTGTACAACGATAGCAAAGTGGTCGTTCTCCAGGATGCAGGAAAGCTTCCCCAGGCTGTCCTCCAGGCCGATCTAAACAGGACAAAAATGTAACATTTAATGTTTCACTTCACCTGGCCATGGCTGAGCTCTGATTTTGGAGGGTGATGATTCCCCAGCTGAATGAAATCCCCTGTCAGTGTTTGGCTCCTAGTGTGAAAAGCTCCCATATCTGAACCCTGCTGGCTCAGCAGAGCTTTTACAGATCCTTGTTTTTACTCTCATCTCCAGGATGTCACCACTGCCCTCCCCACTCCTCTCTGCCTTCACATCTCTGCCTTCCCACCAACCTCTTCTCCCAGCTCCTGTCACACCCCAGGGTGGTGGAGGTGCCCCTCTCCCTCTCTCCCTGTCCCCAGACAGAGGGTGACACCTCCCAGCTCCTGTCACACCCCAGGGTGGTGGAGGTGCACCTCTCCCTCTGTCCCTGTCCCCAGGCAGACGCTGCCACCAGCCCCAGCCTCAGTGGTACCTTTGAGAACTGGTCGTAGGTGACCTTGGTGACAGGGTCTGAGAACTCTGCGTTTCCAGCCAGCACGGAGCTGAGGGTGTTGCTGAGGGTCACCATTCCCAAAATAAGCCTGTATGGGAACAGGGAGTTTTCCAGAAGGTCAGACCTGAGGTAGAGCACGCATTTTGTATAGGGACTGAACTGCTGTGGTTGAAGTCAGTGAGTAAATTGTTGCTGCAGTCAGTGGGAGGCACCAGGTTTCTCCTCACTTGAGCAGAACAAGGAAGCCTTTGTCCTCACCAAGCTGTTGGCTTCACAGTAGTTAAAATCTGCTGTTACAGTCCAGGACTTAGCAGCTGGGAGAAGGAAAACCCGTGGGCTCCCCAGCTGCTTGTTTGTGTGGGTTTACCCCCAGCTCTCCCTCCCCTGGGCTCCCCTTGCCTGTGCACTGATCCAGCACCTTCTGAGTTTGGTGGGCACTGGATTGGGCTTTAACTGGATCTTTTACAGGAGTTTTATTGATGAATCTTCACAAGGAGGCAGATCTTTTTTATGTATCAGAGTCCAATACAAGAGCCCCAACTCTGAATGAGTAAATGGGACTTTAATTTCATCATGACTGATTTCTCCTCTATGAGTGCCCGTCTCTGTAATGAGCAGAAATAGTTACCCTGACTCAGCAACAACAGGAGCTTGGTCATATCCCTTCTCCTGGAGGATGTCAATTGCCTTTTGACAGCTGACTTCTGGGAGGAGAATGAGAGGGGCTGAGAGATTCAGTTTCTGCACCTTGATGTTCCACCACCTGTCAAGAGACAAATGGCAGCACCGAGCTGTGGCTGCTGCACAGCTGTGGCCTGGAGCAGGGGGGCAAGGCCAGAGGAGATGAGGGATAGTCTGTGTGCCTGAAAAGCCAGCCCCACTCCTACACCCAAAGCAGAAATGCCACCACGGCCAGGTCTTCTTGAAGCCAAGCTTGCCCAGTGTTCATGCAGCTCCAGAGGCAGGGATGAGACCAGCAGCTGGCAAGGTGCTGAGCTGTCCTGCATCCAAGGAGGCTATTGAGGGCTTCACTTCAAGCTCATAAATGGGTGACCTACCAGTTTTACTCCTTTGTTCTGTATCCTTGGTTCTCACAAGGCAGCATTTGCAGCTCCTGCAGGAGAGAGCCTGGCAGAGATGCTCGTGTGACTTAGGAGGGACAAGATGAGCTTGTTTGTGGGGGAACACAAGCAGCTCCCAAACATCTCAGCCCTGAGTCATTGCAGAAAAGGCAGGGCAATGCTAGAGCCTGGAAGGCCCAAGAGCAACTCCAACCAGACACAAGAGGCCTTGGAAATGTATTAAGTTTTTAGGCAATACTTTACAATAACTTTTGGTAAAGGAGAAGGTGACATCAGTAATACCTGCTGTCTTTAGGGTGAGAACAAGAGCTTTTCTAAACAACTGGCATTTGCCCAGCCACACATCCACTGGAATCAGCAGTTTGGGACTCCCTGCCTTGAGGGGACTCTTTCCCCATGGTGTCCAAGAGACAACAGAGTTGGCCATCTTTTCTGGCCAGCAGCTCTGGAAGGTGAAAATTTCCTGTCCTCTGCCTGAAAAGAGCTGCAGAGCTGTTTGAAAGGGGGCTTGCTACAACAGGGACCCACCTCAAGAGCAGCCTGATGGTCCTTTGAACATCAGATGTGGAGTAGAAAGAGGTTTTCAGAGGGTTTAGGTGGCCTGGGCTGCCATGTGGGAGTTGATCAGCTACTTTGGGACAGAAATGGCTCCTTTATAGACTTTGGTTTGAGAGCTGAGAGATAAACCCTCAAAAGAGAGGAGCTGACATTACAGCCTCCCCACAGGGGTCTGGACTTTACTGTTTTTTTCTAAACACTAAAAGGGAACATTTTCCTTTGAAGATAACAATTTCCAGACTCAGAAAGCTGATTCCCTTAGCACAGTTTATCCCAGCAAGAAGTTGTCTTACCAAGGCTTGTGCTCCTGGACATCATTTAGGAACCCGTTTTTTATCATCCACTTATCATTCACAAATTTGGACCTAGAAATCACCAACAAAGAGCGAGTCTGTGAGGCTTCCAGAAGAAGTCATGCTTTGTTTCGTGCAGCAGACCACAGCACTGCCCCCGGGGCTCTCATGATTTTTGCAGCTGGCTGCTCTCAGCCCCTTTTAAGGTCAACAGGAGCATCGGGTGCTCAGTAACTCTTCGAAGCACGCCAGCTATTTGCCTCCCTAACTTTAGGCATGCAAGCTCAGAAAGTGGAGCTTGGCTGAGTCCTGCTCCGTGCAGTAAGTCAGTGACAAGAGGAAATAAACCCTAAGTGTCCCAACACACATCCCCTGGTGATTGCCATGGGGTTGTGCTGTTTCTCCCTCTTGTTTATTTTGCTTTTTTCCTGTGATCTGCCCAAGGGAGACTCCCAGCTCTGGGCTCACTCCATGTGCCTTGCTATCAGGTTTTTTGGGGTAGTTCTCCAGAACCCCAAGCACCTGGGCTTGACTCCTATCAGAGAAGGCCACAGGAGCTCCCACCCTGATGCAGGAAAGCAGGGGAGGAAGCAGGACACTCACATGTAGTTCCTCACGGAGTCGGGCAGGATGACAACGCAGCGCTGACCTTCCTTCAAGTCCTTGGCAGCTCTCACAGCCACGGACATGGCACTGCCTGAGCTGCCACCTGGATGGGCACCAAGGAGAGGGAGACAAGTGTCAGGGCTGCCCAGGGCACAGGGCCACTCCCCTGGTGTGGGAAGCACAGGCTGCCCCAGCTACGGGTGCAGAGGTGGCACCTCATGGGATGGTGGTGCAGGAGGACAATCAATCCCAAAGCCTTGTAGGCTTTAGGTCCAGGCAGAGGTAGGGACTGATGGGATGTGTTCATATGGTGCCTCTCGGGCTTTTGAGGCAGCACAAAAGTCACCTGATGAACTTCATGAACCATTTCTTGTGGTGACTCTGTGGGCAGACCAAGGTCCCATGCAGGGACATGCATAACACACTGCCCACACCACACCCTCCCCTTGCATGAACAGAAGACCACGCCAGTTCTAGAGCTCCTGGCTGACATACTTGGCAGCCAAAGACCGGCTTTAAATGCACTGTAAAGACTGAAAAAAGCATAAACATTACACTCATGCTTGGAATACCAGGCCAGTGTGGTGGGGAAGGCTTGAACACTCCCCGTGTCTGTGTGCACGCATGTGGTTCGCTGCACGTAGGGAAAAGCAGGTCCCTGCTTTACAGAGGCAATTCTTCCACCACCAGTCTGAGCACTGGAAGTCAAACACATTCCACTATCTGTGTGCCAATTACACACTGCATTCAAGGCAGCACGTATTTTACAGCAGGTTAATTATCCCTGGGTCACATTTTTCAAACAAGCGAGGAATGGCCCTGAAAAATGCAGTTCAGGGAACACGAAGCTGTTCACAAATTATGGTTGAGTTCAAACAAGTGGTTTCTGTTGAAACACAGTGACTCCGTGCCTGCTAGGTTAAATCAACATTTAAGTGTTTCATTACATATATAGAGCCTGATCTTTTCCAAAACTCCCTGGATATGAGTGCTCAGGGCTTTTATCAGCTGTAACTACAAGCCTACGTAGTGTCTGGTCCTGGATGCAAATCTGTCTGTTTGCTTGGTGTCAGGGAAGGCTAAAAACAACACTGATGCTCTGTGGAGGCTCTTAGGGTACAGGCAGGGTCTGTCTGAGGGCACCTGTTCATTTTGGGAAGCCAGTGGGATCACTTACAGCTTGTTGGCACGGGGTGAAATACTCAGTAAGAACATCTCACACTTTCTTTACTTTCAAACCTTCCTGGTCCAAACCTGGCACCTCTGGTGTGGCAGTGACACCCAGCACGGCCTCGCAGAGCTGTTGGCAGAGCCCACCTGTCCTGCCCCGAGCCCCACTAATCCTCCCTTCAGCCTGTGTAACTCTACACTGCCTGAAAGATCCAGTTCCACTGCAAAAGTGCTCCAGTGAGGAGAGAATTATTGCTTCTATAATTATTGTGGCCAGATTCTATAATTATATGAGTCAGATAATAATATATAGTATATATATTATTAATATATATAAATAATAATATATTATATATATTATATATAATATAATTCTATAATTATATGAGTCAGACCCCAGACCAGACTGAGGGGACACACCTCTGAAGTCTGCAGTGACCTCTGCACACCCTGAGGCTCAGCCTTTCAGCCCTGCTGGCCCAGCAGACACAAAATGCAGAGGGCACCCAACCTGGAGCATTTTGGTCCCAAAAGGATGAGGTTCAGAAGGTTTGTTAAGAGAACAAACTGTTGTGGCTGCATTGTGCTTACCACACAATAACCCCTCCTCTCTGATCAGCCTGCGGGACATGAGGAACGAGTCTCTGTCGTTGCTTTTGTACCACTGATCGACCACCTGGAAGGAAAGCAAGGAGGATGAGTCCTGGCAGTGTCATTTCAGGCTGTCCTGACCCTCTGAGGCACACCATGGTGCTGATTCCCACAACATCTGGCAGCTCTGAGCTGCCTTCTACACTTGTTGAAAGCATTTGTCAGAACATCCATAGTCTGGAGGATATGTTCTGATTTGCAGACACCTTTCCAGCCAGCACCCTTCCCTTGGAGAGTTAGGGATGCCTGACAAGTCCAGAGTTGGGATGTGGAAGAGCATTTATGATGCCCCAGGCCAGAGTACATTAATGGTTGAGATTTTGCCAAAATGAGATCCAGCTACAAGAATCAGTCTGGGTTATGAAGGTGACAGCTCCACAGCCATGTGCTGACAGCAGGGATGTAGTCAACACCTGGAAGCAGAAAGAATCTGGGGTCTGAGGCTGTGAGGGATCTTTCTAGAATGAGGCCAGGGTAACACAGGCAGCCTGTGTTAGGAATTTAAAGCTCTGTGGCAGCTGATGCAATGAGAGGGAGCTTGACAACAAGAGGTACGAGGTTCATGATCTGCTCTCTTAGAGGGCTTGGATCCTGTTGTCCAACCTGTGCATGGTGCAGGATCTCTGCTCCCTGTGTGTGGTGCCTGAGGCAGAGGAGGCTCAGGAAACAGCAGTGTGATGAGGAGCAGCCCCAGCACAGACATCTGTATGATCACAGCAAAAGGGGCACACTCTGAACAACAGTGAGGCTGAGCAGAGGAGACTCACACTGTGTTATTTGCCTGCTTTTTGCCTCTATTTACCTTCTCCTTGTGGGTTAGTTATAATCAGAGTTACTCAGAAAGCAACTGGGAGTCCCAATCCCCTCACAACAGCTTGTTCTGCACTGGGCAGATATGTCAGGGCCACCACACCTGTGGCCTTGGCAGCAGGCTGGATGCAAAGCCAGAGGTCAGGCAGAGGCCCCTGTTCACTGATTACTCACTGATCTGTCGAGGACAGTGGGGATGAAGTCGTGCCCAATGCCCTCCACCTCGATGGTGGTGGTGTTGGTCCTGTTCAGTTCACTGGGCAGAGCCACGATGGAGCCATCAGGGTCCACACCAATGATCTGGGAGGGAAAGACATTTTATCAAACCAAAATGGGAATTCAGAACCAGCCAAACATGAAACTCAAAGGAAAAGTCGCCCACCCACTCCCTTGTATCAGCAATGTTTTCTTTCCCTGATATTCATTAATATTCCTAATCACTGGCAGCATTGAGAGCTTCCAGGATAAAAGGGTGCTGTTTTTCACTCTGTTTTTAAATAGATCTTAGGTAGTCTTCAGCTGTTGCAGAAGTGACTGGTGGCTTAAAATGTTATCACTCTCAAGGTGTTTGTAATCACCCCTTTGGCAGAGCCTGCCACTGCCTGCCACTTAGGACAGTGCCAGAGCTCCTTAATCTGCTCTAGGTGAAGCCAGCCAGTAAGCTCCAACCTGTGGAAACCCATGGATACAGACATCCTTCCTGGACCTAGCTGTGCTGGCTGATGGTGACACCTCCCTGGTTATTTACAGCTTTGTGTCTGGGCTGAGGTGCCTCCCTCAGCACACAGCTTAGGAAGGGATGGTGACACTGCTCCACATGCACACTGCCTGGGAGGGAACCTCACATCCCAGTCCTCCAGTGGTGGCTCCACACCCCTCTGGTGGATCAGGGATCACTCACACACTGATCAGAGCAGAGAGGCAGTGACTGTCATGCCTCCAGTCTGCCTTGGAGCACGAGCTCTGCAGGATGAGCATCGTGACTGATGTTAACCCTAAAGCACAGAGGGTTGTGCAGTGGCAGAGGAGAAGCACTTGCAGTCTGTGCCCCCCAGAGTGTCCTGCACAGGGCAAGGCACCAGGCAGGGGGAGATTTTAGTGGGGATGTGAAAACTTTGGCCTCTAAGGCACTTGGATGGGTCTAGATCAACCTAAACATCACCAAATTGCTTCCAACAAAAGCCACAATTGCTGTGAACAAACAGATAGGTGCAGACAACAACTACTCCCTCAGGTGAGCCATGGGGTTAGGCAGGAAATGACATGCAGTGACAGGACAAGGGGGAATGGCTTTGAGCTGAAGGAGGGTAGATTTACATTGGATATTAGGAAGAAATTCCTAACTGTGAGGGTGGTGAGGTCCTGGCACAGAGAAGTTGTGGGTGCCCCATCCCTGGAAGTGTTCAAGGCCAGCTCTGAGACCCTTGATCTAGTGGAAGGTGTTCCTGCCAATGCCAGGAGGGTAGGATGGGATGACCCTTGATGTCCCTTCCAACCCAAACTCTCCTGTGATTCCATGAGAACCCCAGCAGGTGTCCTGCCTCCCACCTTACCTTGCACTCCGGGCACTTCTCCTTCAGCTTCCTGGCCACACCAGTGATGGTGCCTCCTGTGCCAGACCCAATCACCACCATGTGCACCTTGCCTGCAGATCAGGGGGGAAAGAGGCTTGCAAGGACTAAGCACAGCCCCCAGCACAATTTCCCCTTTATTCAGACCCCAGTGCAGATGCAGAACCTGAACCTGCAGAGCCTGTGTCCACCAGAACCCAAGGTGGGGAAAGCTCAGGCAGAAGCTGTGCTGGTGGCCAAAGCCTGGTCCTGTGCAGAAGCTCAGATGAGCTTGCAGTACCTGAGCACAGCTGATCCTGCCTCACTGCAGGGAGCTGAAGGTGACCTCCAGATCTCCCACTGCAGCTCTCCATGATTTCTGCATCTTTGGCATCTACTGAGCAGAGGGAACAGCATGAAGATGTGTCAGGGGAGGTTTAGGTTGGGTATCAGGGAAAGGTTCTTCACCCAGAGGGTGGTTGGGCACTGAACAGGTTCCCCAGGGCAGTGGTCACAGCACCAGCCTGCCAGAGCTCAAGGAGTGTTTGAACAACACCCTCACACACATGATGTGACTTTTTAGATGTCCTGTGCAGGACCAGAAGTTTGACTTTGATGATCCTTGTGGGTCCTCTCCAATTCAGGATATTCTGTGTTTCTGCATCTTAAGGGGAGGGAATATCTCAGCACATCCATCCCTTTCAAACCACAGCATATCAAAGCAAATCCCACAGATGAATATCACTGAAAGGCACAACTTTTCAGCTTGTGTTGGCATCCACTGTGGAGGGAGGGCTGAGCTCTGCCCTGGCACCTGCCTCTGTCAGATGCAGCCCCACTGGCATCACTATTGCACAGATTTAGAACTGATTTAGAAATTACAGATTTAGAAATTATACAGATCTAGGACTGGAAGGAGCAGAATTGAAGTCTGGCCTTCAAAACCTGATGCTGCAGCTGCATTGGGAAAGGGGGACCTGCAATCCACAGCTGGCAGCCAGCTGGAGCAAATCCTAACCCTGTAGTGGAGGGAAGGCTGGGACTCTCTTGTTCCCATTGATATCTGACTGCTTTACTGCTCTGATAACTGCTCTCCAGTTAAAATCCCCAAGTCCTGTTCATGTTTTACAGTGCTCCCAGAACTGGCAATAAATTTCACTTCTATCTGCACAAACATGGACTGGGACAGCCCTTTTTCCTCCCCCAGCCCTCACTTCCAATGTCACATTTGCAAATCAAAACAGACTGAAACCTCACAAACTGTGAGGGTTTTTTGTTTTGATTTGCAAATGAGAGTGCTGGATCAGATGCAGCCTGGTGGATTTTTTTTCCCCTGTAAGGCTTTGTGGGACATCTTGTGCTCCCAGCTGGCAGGTGACAGAGGTGTTGTGACCACCAAGGGACATGTTCTTTCTCCTTTAGGTACAGCCTGAATTTCTTAAGCCTCTGGTCTCCTCCCCCAGGCTTTTGCAATGGGAGGGGACAGCCGGGAAGCCCTGCAGGCTGAGGTGTATCTGGAGTGGATTAGGAGAGGTTGCTACACCCTGCGTGTCGGTGTTATTAAGATAATACTGCCTGCCCCTACAGAGGCCCTTTGAGCTGTTTCTAGACATTCAGGTCAATAAATGATGTAAATTAAGCCTCTCAGAGAGGGTTACAGCCCTCTGCACGTAGAGGCAGCAGCACAGACCTTCACACTGCTCCAGGATCTCCTCAGCCGTGGTGTCGTAATGAGCCAGCGGGTTGCTCGGGTTTCGGTACTGTTTATTCCAGCAGAGAACAGCAGGGGTTACCGTGTGAAGAGCAGGTCAAATACCAAACCAGCAATAGCTCCTGACAGAGCTGTGCCCAAAGCATGCAGCTGCCCCCTGCTCTCCCTGCCGAGGGGGAAACTACCAGCCCACCAGAACAGGTCACAGGTATTCCTCCTGCTTGGCACTTTGGGACAGATTTCCAAGCCCACTTGGGGTTTTTCCACACTGGAAGGTTAAATGTGCTCACAAACACTCACTCTACAGCACTTGGTGCCCATTAGGTGTGGGGATGGTTCAGAGGCTGGGAGCTGTGGGCTGGAGAAGCTCTCCTGATCATCAGCTCTCATGCACAGAGGGATTTTGCAGCACTGATATTTGTGCACCCCACATTCACATCCATGGACCAGGCTGCTCCTGAGAACTTCATTCAGTCTTTGAGCTACTTTTTTCTTAGAAGGAAGGAGCTTGCCTGACTTTCCTGCACTCCAGGGGCTCCTTACTCAGGGGTCAGACCAAATGCCCTCCTGTCCAAGACCCAGCACTGCAGGAACCTCTGGCATGAGTCACCAGGGATTTTTGCCCTTTACAGCATGAGGTTTATTTTTGAGGCAGAACAGAGGCTGCTAGCTAGGCTTAAAAAGTGGGTTTTTTTCCAGGTCAAAGTTAAACCTGAAGCAATTTGAGGAGTCTTTGAATTGTGCAAGAAAACCCAGCCTCGCCCACATGCAGGCTTTGGCAGAAGTATCACAGGTTTGGAAGTGTCCCTTATTTTGTTTTGTTCCTGTCCCCCTGTGCTTTCCAGAGTGATTGAGTTTCAAATGCCACAAAACACTGATGAGATCTGCCAGTTTGAATGAAGCCCCCAAACACACTTGGAGAATACCCTATAAACTCTCTTGGGAAAGGGAGTCAGTGGAGGGAGAGCCTTTATTTACCTGGTCCAGGATGTGAGAGTTTGGGATTTCACTTTTCAGCTTCCAGGCCACGCGGATGTTGGACTCGGGGGCATCGAAGCGGGTGCACGGGGTCCTCACAATTTCAACACCCAGGGCCTTCAGGATATCAACCTTTGGCAGGGAAAAGAGAGATGGGACACAACTGAGCCCACGTAGGGATGGTAACCTGACCCTCTGCGGGCTCAGGGCAGTGCCAGATGCCAGAGCAGCTTTGCATGCGGGAGACATTTATCATCTGGAGATACAATGCCCAATTCTGGGCTGTGCTATCCCTGACATGCTTCAGGGCCTCCTGCCTGAAGCTGGCACATGGATTCGAGCCTGGCCTCTTGCCCTGTCCTACTTGGAGGGCAGGCTGGGGACAGGGTGGAGGGAGGTGACAGAGTGCTGCTCCTTGGTGCCAGAGGGAAAGGGCAGAGGGAACTGGACAGGGAACAGTGTCTCCTGTGTGCTGGGACTGGAGCACCACAATGCAAAGGGGAGAACAAAAAACTGGGTTCTTTTAAGTCCCTTCTCTTCTCTCCCCAAAGACAGGGAAGGAGCAAATCAGCCCTAGGGTGTCTCCTCTGGGAGATGTGGCTGCCAGTGGGAGAGGGGGAGTGTTGGGACCCCTGGAGATGAAGCCCATGGCAGCTGGAGGTGGCATCTGTTCCAGACTGAGCTTAAGTGAGATCTAGGTTGAAATGAGGGTGACACTTTGCAGAAGGGCTCATTCTTGGGCAGGTCAGGGTCCAGGTCTGGCTTCACAGGCATGAGTTCAGCTGAGGGGTCTGTGAGGCTCTTGGCTCACCAAGGAGGAGTTTCTGCCATCTTCAGGACAGTGTGTTCACCTGATCATCAGCTCTTGTGCAAGTGACTGGAGACACCACCTTGAGAAAGCAGCTCAGGCAACTCTAAGTGCCTCCAGGTTAAATAAAGCCATGAACACACAGTGAGGCCAAGTGACCTGTCAGATGTCAGAGGGGAAGAGAGCAGGACTGGCAGGATAGCCCTGACACCTGCCTGCCTCTCCTGCTCTGCTTTCACCTGCAGCAGATCCTGCTCTGTTCCTCTGCAGCCACACACTGTGTTTGGCTATCCCACCACCCCAGCTGCACTTCTGACACCAGACAGCCACCAGGCCATCACAGGCTGCTTTTTTTTTCCCTCAAGAAGCAACTTTCTGAACAGCAGCTGTGGCAGTGGGTGTGCAAGGCTCGTTGGCCCTTAAAGGAGAGAGCTGCAGGAAGGGAAAGGCAGAGAGAGGGAGGAAGGAGATGTTCCCCAGCTGTGGGATAAAACCATACAGAGCTCTGACCTTCTCCATGCTCATTTTCTCTGGCAAGACGATGATGCAGCGATAACCCTTGAGTGCAGCCACCAGTGCCAGCCCAATCCCTGCGTGGTGGGGAGCAAAGGGAATTAATTGGTTGGCAGCAGCATTTGGCCACTTCCTGCGTTCCTCTCTCCTGAATGGAACCATGGAATGCTCACTGACCAGCCACAGGTGAGGGCACCCTCCACGAGCCTCCTGGGATATGCTGGGAGCACCGGGAGGTGTGGGAGGATGTGCTGGCAGGCAAGAGGACCTGCAGCATCACTCCTGCCCACAGGGGTCTGCCAGTGTGACACTGAGGGAATGGCAGAGCTGGGGGGATCTTTTCTCCCCTCACCGAGGCTCAGACATCTTCCCGTGGTTTTGGAAGCACAGGAGAGATGTGATTTTGGTTCAGGAGTGCCTTCCCCTCCCCCCCAAGCACTGTCATTTGTGAGGGGACAGGCACAGAGGACGCTGCACGTCACCCTGTGGCCAGCAGGCGAAGGGCACCTCTGCTCCAGTTTCACTGGGGTGATGGATGGAACCAGCTGCTCCCAGCTAGAACATGAAGGTGAGGCAGCAGGAAGGAGCAGCATGTCCCTGCCAGGGGCTGCAGGGAGCCTGGTGCCATTCCAGCCTGCCCTAGGCAGGCAGGGAGCCAGCAGGACCCACGTGGGACACAGCTCTGGGGGAGCACAGACCCCTTGGCTCCATGTGTGGTGGTGGCTGGGGTGTCACAATGTGGTGGGCTGACAAGTGACAGTGACCAGGGCAAAAATCACAGGAATTCTCTTCCAACCCATCAGGGGAATGGTCTCTGGGAACCTCTGAGAATTCAAAAGCTTCCCAACCTGAAAACACCCAGGGTTGCCCAAGCTGCTGATGCAGTCTGCCTTGCCAGAAGGAGACCTTCCAGGCACACCTGTGCAGGTGTGGGACCCTCGCAGGGCCCTCAGGAATTTCAGCATCCCAGGAAGCCCATGGCCACCAGGAGGGGAGCTGAGGGGAGGATGGAGCCAGAGCCGACCTTGTCACTCCAAGTGCAAGAGCTCCTCAAATCCCTGCTCCTCAGAAATTCCACCCTGCCCAGTACCCAGGCAGAGGGAGCATCCCTGCCCCTCCCACCTGTGTTTCCTGAAGTGGGTTCAATCAGGGTATCTCCTGGTTTGATAATCCCTGCTCTCTCTGCATCCTCCACCATCCTGAGGCTGATGCGGTCCTTCACGCTGCCCCCGGCGTTGAAGTACTCACATTTTGCCACTGGAAAGGGAAAGAAAGGAGACACTCCATCAGGCACCAGCTCCTTGCTGCCCCCAGGCCTCACTGCAGTTTTAGGACACCTATTCCTCCTCTGCAGGACAGTCCTTTGCTCAGGGGAATCTGCTTTTCTGGGATTATCCATCAGCATAACCTGTGCAGAGTCTTTTCCCCCATGTTTCCTCCACCCTGGGTGGGTTAGAAGTCAGCCTGGACAGCCCAGGATAGGTTTGAAATCAGCTGGACATGGTCATTGAAAGGTGGGAAGTCCCACACAGGCACAACACTCCTTGTTGCTGTGCCTTGAGGACTCTTCTGTGGGCAAAAGTTAGCAGCAAGGTCTCAGTGTCCATCCACTGAGGTTTTTAAAAGATATTTAAAAAGGTCCCCCTTTTCAGGGGTGATTTGTAGTCCTGGCTGGGGTGCCATAAAAAATCCCAAACAATAGAAAGAACCTTTTCAAGTATCAGACAAAATTACAGTTTTTTTTCACTGAGTTAGCAACAAACCAAGTAACTTTCCCAGGCACGTTCAAATGGCAAGGCACATCTCAGTCCTCACTGGGGCCTCCACACCACAGGATTCTTCTTACCAAGGCTTTGATGAAAATCTGCATCTAAACTGGTGCTACTGAGCTCTGTTTTATGGCCAACAGGGAGAAATGGGGAATTCCAGGGCTCATTCACTTCATCCTAGCAGAGACAGCTACCTGAGGCTGAGAAATCAGCCCCGGACCTCAGCAGCCTGAATGGGAGAAGGAATCTTGTGCTCATAATTACATTTTATAACTCAAAGTGCCACTCCAGCTCCACAAGGATCCCTGGGGGCACAGAAAACACCAGGCAATCCCATCCAGCTGCAGCTTTTCCCTGAGGCAGCTGTGCTGCAGGAATTCCCGTGTTTGCCTGGGAAGGGGCTCCGTGCTGACACAGGGCTCAGGCAGGACCGTGTAGCTGCTCTGCCTGTTCTGCTCTCCTTCCCCTCCTGTGCCAGGGGAGGGAGACAGCATCCCAGAAAATGGGATCTGCCTGGCTTTCCCAGCACCTAAAGCACCAGCCAGACATCCTCCAAGGGACAGGCTGTTCCAGAGGTGCGGCAGGCACTGCACATTTGTCCTCCCACCTCCAGCAGCTCCCTGCCATGGTCTCCTAATGTCCCCTCGGCTCTCATTGTGGGCAGGGTGAGGCAGTGCAGTGTGGAGGTTGCAGGGTTGGTGGCCCAAAGATCCCAGATCCTGAGAAGGGATTAGGTGGGAAAGCCCCACGTGTCCATGTGCTCAGTGGGGTCTGGTTGCCCTGTGGGTTCCCAGCTGCCCCACAGCACTGCAAGGTCCTGCTGTGACATTTCATTAGGGATGAGTGCTCAGCAAGTCTCTCCTTACTCAGCTGTCTGACACTCGTGGCACTTCCTGCCTCTGAGAATCTTTCTGCCCAATTTGGACAAAATTAATTATTAGGGTTAGGGGTTACAGGAAAGGAGACTGAAAAGTCCACATGCACAGATCTGATTTTTTCATCCTTGTGATTGTAGAGGACCAGCAACAGAGCTATGTTAACATCTCCTTAGGAAGAGGACTTAGATCCATCCCCAGATTTAGGCCAGCTCTGTTATCTGGGAGGAGAGATGCCTCACTGCCATTACCCCCCTGCTCATTGCTGCTTGAAACCTCCTGTTTGGCCCAAGAAATTACTGCCTAATAAGCAGGAGAGCCCAACATGAGCCACATCTGCCCCTCCCCATCTGTTCTTCCTCTCACAGAGCTTCTTCTGATGCCCCCCTCCAGCACCACCCCTCACCCTCACCTCGTGGCATGCAAAAACCTGGTGGGAAGGGGACACTCACAGAGCTCACACTTGAGCCCATAGGACTTCCCAATCTTGTTGATTCGGACCATTGGGGTGCAGCCAATTTTCTTGAGGATATTGGGCAAGATCTTCTTTTCTTCTGTCCTGAAATAATGCAGGGGAAAAAAAAAAGGTCATATCAAAGCTATTGTGCAACATGAACCAAGAGAAAATCTGAGTGAGTGAGGTTTTAACAACTTCATCAAGGCCACCAAAAGACAGCCCAGCTCCAAGAGAAAAAGTCCTCATCAACAATTAGTGGCACCAGGAGCTAGTTACAATTCTCCATCATGAGTTATTAGCTCTTTTATATAAAAAGTAAGGTAATTAATTTTCAGGGTTGTTCTGAAATGCCTTGTTCTGCAAAGCCCCTAGGCCAGGTCTAGAGTAAATGAGAAGATGTTGGCAAGCCTTAGGATTTTATGCTGTGGGTGAGAAAACCAGGAGACACAAGGCTCCTTCTCTTTTCCCCATCCTACCCAGCCCCATCTCTGCTCCCCACATCTCCAGCTGCCTCTGGGCCAAGTGTTGCTGGCCAGGACTCCCAAACTTGCAAGGATGGCTCCAAGACTTCAGAGAAGCCCAAACCACAGAGGGCTCTGGGGGGTGTTTTGCAAACAATTAAACCCAGCTCTGTGATCATTAAAACCCAGATTTACCAGATTTTGCCTGGATTTGCCAGTCACTGTCAGACTCCAGCAGAAGCCAAGAACCACAGCAACTGTAACCTGAAAAAGACCTGTTTGCCCAACACACCTGGCCAGGGAACTCACACCCTTGAGCTCTTTCACAGACAGAAGGAACAGCTTGATGAGGGCTGTGTTTGTTTGGGCCACATCTCATTGTCCCTGGTCACAAGCCAAGCACATCTCTCTGTCAGTGGGGTCACAGTCCCCCATTCCCTCACTGCTCAGCTCTGCTTTGCACAGCCCTCACTTCTTATCATCCTTTGACCCTTGAACTGGAGCTGTTCTGTCCCTGCCATGGCCAGGCAGGTGGCTGTGTGCTGGCAGGAAGCCCATGTGACACCCTGGGTTGCTCAGAGACCTCACACCCCTCCCTCCAGGTTTTGCATGTGTGATATAAACACCTCTTTCCTTTCAGGAGTACAGGGGGTTTAGTGAAGGTCTTTACTTCCAAGAGGATCCAGCCTCCTTGCATTTCAAGCCTAGAAATGATGGGATGTGCTGTTACCTCTCCCTCTGTGGGAAGTGTTTGCAGCAGGCTCCAGTGAGTGCTGGCAAATGTGGGGCAATAACACAATAAATGAACTTTCCCAGCAGCTGCAGCCATTGCCCATCTGCTCCAAAAGCCACTGAAATGCTCAGGGGTTTCAGTGGGGCTGAGCTGTGGCACAAGGAGGCTCCAGCTCCTTCAGGTAATGTTTAACTCGAGCCTGGCTCTCCTGAGAGTGACCTGTGTTACTGCATTGCACATCTGGATTGCTTCCTGCAGATGCTGGTATCAGCTCAGGACAGTGGACAAGGATGGTTTTCTCCTAATATTCCAACTCTAAGTCATGGCTTGCTGTTCCTTAAGATGTCCAGGGGAAAACCAGTCCTGGCAAAGCAAAGGATTCCTGCTGAGGTTATAGTGGGTCAGAAGTGGCTCGAGGGATATCAGAACCAGGCTACCTCTCAAAAAAAAAAAATTAATATTCTCAATTAAAACAACATCTTGTCTCCTTCCTCTGCTTCTCAATCCCAAAACTCAATCAGATTTCACCTGGGAATCTCAGCAAGTCCAGAGATTTTTGCTACATTGGCTGCCATCTGTGGTTTACTCAGAGCAGGGAAACCAAACCACATCTCCCTCCACGCACTGCTAAGAAAGTGTGGTGTGTCCCAGGGTGTTTTTCTTCCCTGCTACACAGTGGGTTATGTTTCAGCTCCTGCCCCAGCAGTGCTGTGTGGGTCCCCTCGGCCAGACTCCATCCCCAGAGCAGTTTGATGCTCAGGGTTGGGAAATGTCTCTCCATCTCCTGTCTGGGGCTGGGATGGTGCCACTGGCACCACCATGGCACCCTGATGCTAAATTGTTAAAAAATGAGAACACTATCCTGCTCAGAATGATAATTGAGGGGTGAAAAAATTAATTTTGACTGAAAAGAGCTGATTCTATCCTCAGGCACCAGCTGCAGGGTTTGCACTGAGCGAGTGCCTGGATGCACAGATTGCTGGATCAGCTCCAGGGCTCTGCATTCCATTCCTCCCTCTCTCAAGATCCAGAGGCTGCTCTGGGCTACCCACATGCTGGTGGCTGTGCCCTGCCCTTGTCCTGCCTGGCATGTGGTCAGGCATGGCCATGCAGAGCAGTGCTGCACCTCCC
Organism: Trochalopteron elliotii; assembly: GCA_024734555.1. Lineage (NCBI taxonomy): Eukaryota > Metazoa > Chordata > Aves > Passeriformes > Leiothrichidae > Trochalopteron > Trochalopteron elliotii. The sequence continues at coordinate 1,287,781 of JANPWX010000326.1, read as the reverse complement.
ACAGGCTCCAATTCCTCACAGCTGGAGCTGGATTCCTGTTCTACATCCCTGCACTGCAGGAATGTGCCTGTAGTTCCCATGACATTTATGGGAGAGCCTTATCTTTAGTAGCTTGTCTGTGTCTCGTTTGCAGGGTCATTAAAGCACCTCTTGTCAAGTCTAGTCTGGGCCCTCACGTCACCTGGGAAGGGAACCTGCTGCTGTGAGGGCAAGAACAGCTCAGAGCAAGAACTTTTCTCTGCACTGTGGCCATTTGCTACTGATCTAAAAGCCCAGGCCCTGGTAAATTCATTTTTGTGAAGGTCTCTCAGACATCTAGAATAAGATGCCCCAAACAAGCAGATGCTCTGGAAAACACAGAGCTGAGACTCGAGGCAGCCACATCTTTCTGCAAAACAAAAGGGAGTGAAAAAAGCTATTCTTGGAGAGGAGCTACCAAGCTGGTTTTGCCATCTGGAAAACAAACCATCATTAACACAACAACTGGCTTCTGGCCATGACCATCCTGGTGTAACAACAGTATTTCACCCTCAGGAAAAGGTGCTGAGCCTCACCCTGAAACAAGCAGCACGGAGGAATTACTTACAGGGGAACACAGGAGTGTGGAGACTTGCTGGCAGGCGTTGTGGCTGTCCATGTGCACTTACTGGGCAAGTTGGGAAGGACCCACGTGCTGTCCTGGCTTCCTCCACCACTGCCATTCATGAGGGGACACGTCTTACTCAGCTCCTGCGTGGTGGAAATAGAGGTCACATACACACCTGGGAGAAAAATAGCTGCAGAAGGGAAAAAAAAAATGGCTTTTGGGTGTGAGGGAAGGGTGGCCAGGTTGCTTGGAGCATCCTGCTGGTATTCTAAGCACATGGATCTAGGTGGATAAGGAGGTTGTAGTGGTGGGAGGAGGTTGGAAGGAAATGAACAGATGAAAGGATGTTGTAGTGAGGTGAGTGTCAGTCCCTTCTCCCAGGGAGCAAGCGGTGTGACAAGAGGAAATGGGCTCAAGTTGCCCCAGAGGAGATTATACATTAGGGAAAAAAAATTAGATTATACATTTTTAGGGGGAAAAAAAAATCATGGAAAGGGTTGTAAAGCATTTGAATGAAATTCCCAGTGAAGTGGTGTAGTCACCACCCCTGGAAGTGTTCAAAACTCGTGTGGACATGGCACTTGAGGACACAGACTAATGGTGAACATGGTGGTGCTGGGTTCATGGTTGGACCTGATGATGATAGCAGTCTTTTCCATCCTCAGCAGTTGCATGATTCCATGATTCCATGACAAAATTGCTCTTTTGAAGTGGTGTGCTAGACCCTATACATCACCTGGGCATCCTCTTCAGTCCATCTTCTTCCCCATCTCAAAACCATTGCCTCCACTAGAAAATTTTTTGCTCCTACTTTAATTATTTTGGTCAAGAACAGCTTTTTTTCACCTTAGCAGTGAAGAACCTGCAGGTAAATCCACCCAGCAATAATTGGAGAATAGTTTTATGGTGATGGTGGGACTTAGAGGTCACCTCTGCTCTGGCATCCAAGTGTATTAAAATTGAGAAAAAAGAACCAACAAAAATAAAACAGCAAAGGGCAGCAAAGGTGCTCAGGGGTACTGAGCAACTCCCACAGTGAAGCAGCTTAAAGAGAGGAGGAAATGAAAATGAAACAAGACACTGGTGCTGAGAGCAGGCTGTAAATCCTGGGGGAGTTGGAGAAGATGCATCAAATGATGAGCAATAAATAATAAGGCAGAATGGAATTATCAGGAACAACTACAGGGGCCCAGCAGATAAAAAATGGAATGAGAAAAGGGTTAAACAAGTTTGAAAAGGTTGAGTTCAGCAGCAGATTTTAAGCACACAAGCCCTGATGGCATCAGTGCCCTGTAGGAAGGCAATTTCTGTGTTTTTTCTGTATTGCTGGTGCATATACAGACAAAAGAAGGAGTCTGGCCTTAAAGTTTATTTTCAGCATCTGCTACTGAACAACAGCAGAAGCAAAGGTTACATACAGGTTTGGTGTGACCTCCCTGCTCTGATCCTCTCTGCAATCCATCCACCACCCATCTGTGCTAAGGAAACAAACCACACGGAGAAAAAACACATGTTTTTTGGTGTCTGTGAGTTCCTTTTCTGGCTTATTCACAGAATGAATTTACCTTGATTCAACCATTAGTGAATAAAGGGAGCTTGAAACTCCATAGGGTCATGGATGGAGTCTTGTGTCTCTCTTCAGCTGATGATGGAAGCTGATGTGAATTAGCAGCTGTGCTTAGGCTACCCTGTCTCCTTACACCTCTGTGGTGCTGCATTTTACACTTAGAGCAAGTGTAAGGCTTTCATCACCTTTGCTGCAGCAGAAATGGCCAAAGACGTGATGTTGGACATTCCTTCTGCATTAAACTTTCAGACTGAGAACAGAGATGTCATTTTGCCATCTGACAGAACCAAACCAGTGACTCACAGAAGAAACATCCCATTTCTAAACACAGGCAACTGCCTGCAGAAGGGCCAGACTTGCTGCCACGTGGAGGGGCAATGGGAAATCCAGTTTAATCGGGGAGCATCATCTTCCCCCCAGGCCATAAAGCCCCAGCCCTGCCCCTCCTCACTCACTTCCTGGGCTCCCTGCAGTGGCTGTGACTCACAGTGGCCAGCACACTGTTGTGGCTAAGTCCACATGGTTATCTGAATTATTTGTGGCTTGACATATGAGCCCAAGGGCAGCCTTAATTACCATTTGTGCCATCCTCCTCCTGCTTGCCTGCTGGTTTCACCCTCCTGGTGGGAGTTTCTCTTCAGCAGTGTGCTACAACAGCCTGAGGTCTGTGCTGTGATTCCCTGGTGGTTTCCACACTGGCCAGGAGGATGGGGCTGGGGTTGGGTTCCTGAGGGTTGGGATGTCTCTGGAACACAGAAACACACCACACCATTACCCCAGCAACACCAGAGGGATGGAACAGCCTGTGGTGTGTGGCTGAACCTTCTCCTTATCCAGAGGCCCCAGAGCATCTCCAAAGATGGATGGAACAACCTCATGTTGCAACCTGGCAACATGCAAACAGAGAACTCTGGTCCACTGCCCCACCAGGCCCTCAACCACCTTTTCTTCTCCAGAGACACCACCCCCAGCCTCAGAAAGCAGCAGGAAACCATGAGGATGCAGGGCAGTCACTCCAGAATGCCTTGGATGCTGGTAAATCCATTTTGCTGGTAAAGCCCTCACATGCTTTCCCATCAAACTTTGCTTCCCAGTGCTCTTCCCCACCACTGACAAGCCTTCTGCTCATTGGGAGGGATTAAAGGGAAAAAAATGGTTCATTTCCTTTGCAAGCCAGGATTTATGTTGGCCTTGAGTGTATCTCCCAAACCAAATCTGTGTTTGCCTGACTAATTGGCTGGGAAGGAGCAAAAGTCACCTGTGGGTAAAGAAGAGATAATCCATGGTGGATCAGAGGTGGTCAGCATGCTTTCACAACTGAGCTCACCAGTTACCACCCAAAATGCTGGCTAAATAGATTTTATATTTTTTTTCCTCTCTTTTCCTGGTGATGTCCATCTCTGCTATAATCATGGTGGGGTGGAAAGGGACAAGGCTTCTAAACCTTCTAAAATAAGGTTGCATTCTCCTCGCTGTGTTCAGTTTCGCTGACGTTTCTTTTCTGATACAAAAATAAGTCAAGAATGGGGTTTTCATTTGTTCTCTCACCCAAAGTGAATACAGACATATTTTCTAGACACCCTGGGAACAAAGAGACAAGAGCTGGCCCTTGACTAGGTCAACATCTACGTTCCTCTCTGCTGGAGAATTCCTCAAGTGTCTCCTCAAGGACTGGTGCTGCAGGAATGTCATGGATGTCCTTCTTCCACTTAAAAAAACATTCTCAAATCACTGCATTTCTGTGCCCAGAGTCTGGATTCATATTTATATTAATATACATCAGAAAAAACCACAGTGGCTCTGAAGGTAACTTTAAAAACTGCCTAAAGTGTAGAACCCCAAAGTGAGACAGCAAATGTCCTGAAATGGCACCAAAGGATGGTATCAGATTATACCCATCCTTTGAAACTTGTTTCTAGTTCTATTTCTCTCTCAACAATGTCCGTCCCATTCTATGGAATTTCTAAGTCAGCATTTCTTATCTCAAAGTTTGTATACAGATACATGTGACCCTTCTGAGTTGTATACATGTGATCCTCACATGTACACATGTGAGCCTTCTGTCAGGCTTCGAGAATTATCTACAAATCCATTTCCCACAGATGGGAAAAATCTGGGACTTTTGGAGGCCTTAACGCTGGTTTGAGCTGCTCCCTTGCTGCCAGGCTCAGTCACTCCCATCAGCAGGGGCTGGGTGGGGTGTGAGGAGAAGGGACAGCCATGGATAGACAGCCTGGCTGCAGCCAAGGGTGGTTGAGAGGAGCAATGTCCAGTGCAAACATCTTCCCACAGTGCTTCCAGTGCAGATTTGGATCACAAAGTGAAGATACATCCTCTCTGGATTATCAAAACTCTTACCTGTGTCCCAATACTTCTCCCAGTCCCTGGCTGAAGCCTCAGATATGATCTGGGCAGCCACCAAATACACCTGAGCCACTGCAGGTGTCCTGCCACAGCCCCGTTACTTGCTGCTGAATTGGAGGATCTTGAGAGGGCACAAGAGTGGGCAAAGGATGAATGGAAATCTCCACTGGAGCTGGGAAGCAGGCCAAGAGACCAGGAATGATAACGTCCAGCTACTGCCACTTAATGAAAATATATGACAAGGAGCACAGGCTAATATTTACAGAGCACTCTGCAGATAGGAGATTGCAGGTATCAGGTTATCAGGCTGCTCTGATAACTTCAAGGGGAAGAAAATCAGATGCTCATTAAGTAAAGTGAGGGAAAAATTAGATGAACTCAGCAAGGCAGAAAGAGCTCCGTGCAAGCTTGCTCCATGAGAAGCAAAATGCCTTTTTCTGCCTTATTCTAAAAAATTAGCATTGCTGCCATTGAGCAAGACAAATGTAACATCAGTTTAACAGAATGATGGGGTGACCCAGGTTGGAAGGGACCTCGGGAGGTCCCAGTCCAGCCTCCTGCTCAAAGCTGGGGCACCCCTAAATTCAGCCCAAGCTGCTCAGGGCTTTGCCCTCCTTAGATCTTGAAAACCTCTGAAGATGGAGTTGTACAAGCTCTCCAGAAGGCCCCCTACACTGACCTCATAGTGTGAAGCTAAATCCTCCCTGCTTGCCTGATTTATTCAGGACTTACTGAAAGCTCAGCCACTCCCCAGGTGAGAACCAGGATGGGCGAGCAGCAGCTGCCAAATTCCAAGTCTCCCCACGACACTGAGGGCCCCCATTTCCCCAGAGAGGTAAGAGATGGGCCAATACTCACCCCTGCAGCCCGTCAGCCAAGTGTCTGAGCTGAGCCTCAGCCCCAGTTAATATGTGCTGGTGGCAGGGGACAGCCACGAGCTCCGGGAGGGACGCGATTGGGTCCTGCTCCACACCTCGCTGTGCCCAGCACCTGATTGCTCTGCGAGGGGAGGTGACTGGGGTGCATAAAAGATAAGCAATTTATTGTTTGTTTTAATACATCCTTATCTTCAGGACTGCTCTGAACCCTTCCCCCACGATTTGTAGAATTTCGTTGCTGTTTTAGTTTCGTGTCCTGCGCTGGAACTTAAACCCAGCTCACCCGTGTCAGCCTTGCTGAATCAGGCATAAAGTGGTGACAGAAATGACATATTGTGTTAGGTGCTGTCTGCTGGGGACTCTCTGTGTCCTCTGGGATCCTGGGGTTAGTCTCTGCACCACCTGCAGCCCTAAACCTCTGTCTCCTGCCTCTCATGCAACTGTTTCATTATTAAATCAGCTGAGAGCACTGAACAGCTTCTGCTCCACGGTGATTCCCAAACACCAGCCAGGGATCAGGAAATTACATGGATGCAGATTTTGCTCAAAGAGGAAGAGCCCATGAGAATTCTAGTCCCTCTTTTCCCCAGTGCTCCCCAGAGCCAGGGTAGCACACAGAGCTGCCTGGTCCGTGCTGGGGCCGTGCTCCTCCAAAACAGAGCGGTGAAGGAAACTTCAGCACTGCTGACATGATCAAGCAAGAATAAGGCTTGTCAGAATGCTTATTTTGGAACCAAACTTTTAAAGACAAGACTGGTGTAGGTGTTAGCACAGGGATGACTTTACCTTTGGTCTTTTTGCAATAAATGGACTCTCTGGAAAACATTGCCAGAGGTAATCCATCACAGAAAACTCTTGTGGGCTATCTGATGTGACAGAGAACATGCAGCTCTCCTATGAAGAGGCTGCAAATAAACCCAACCCCAGCAAGAATTGTGTTTTCTGGGCACTGCAGTTACAGAATAACCCAGCCACCCCTTCCTGATTGTCTCCTGCAGCAACGTGTGCTCAAAAATAAGATTCTCTCCTTCAGTGACCAAACTGCAAGAAATGGGGATCTTTTCGACCTGAAAGGAAACAAGATTTTTGGAGGGTATTGGAGGGACAGAAGACAATTTTGAAATAAAATGCTCTGATTTGGAGAAAATAAATTGTTTAATTAAATACTTTCTTAAAAAAAAAAAAAAAAAAAGGTCTAAATGGCAAGTTTGAGGACTTTGAAAGAAAAAGGTCCCCTTTTTGGGAGGGGCAAGGTTAAAGCTGTTCATTGCATCTGACCAGAATGCTCAGGCTTAGTTGCTGGCTGGGTTTAAACCACGGTATTTTCCCACCACCACCATCCCCAGAGCTGCCGTGCACTCGGGGCTCTTGAGCATCACCAGCCCTACAGTCACACACACAGCTGGGTTTTTTGAGGACAGCAAGTATTTTGACATGGGTTTTCCTGCTTTGCCTGTGCCTGGGTTAAGAACAGAGGAGGAGCTGGGCTGGGGTCTGCACTGGAATCTTTGCCAAGCTTCCACCCACACAGGAACGCCAGGTATTTATTTCACATCATAAAATCTAATTTTACCTTGCTGTTCTGCAGTGCTGGTGTTGCTAAGTTAAAAATAGACAAAACACAAGACAGCACAGGGCACAGGTGCTCATTCCCCAGCAGGCTTGCACTGCCCCATCCTCTACCTGAACAGTTGCCTTGCAGAGTTTAACCTGCACAATTCCACTGCATCCCCAGACTGGGAAGCAACAACTGGAGAGACCAACCATCCAGCCAAAAGAAAAAAGGGGAGGAGGTGGCTGAGAGCACTGGGATGGCTCCAGACTTTCACCAGAAGGTGTGACACAAAGTCCATGCCCAAGGAGAGGGACTGTGCTTTTAAAACACCGTCGAAAAGACTCCTGGCAGAGGGAGTTTTATAGTTCTCACCTCATCTTTACTGTGAGGGTGGGGAGGCCCTAGGACAGCCCAGAGCAGCTGTGGCTGCCCCTGGATTTCTGGAAGTGTCCAAGGCCAGGCCAGACAGGGCTTTGGTAAACCTGGGATACTGGAAAGTGTCCTTGCCCATGGCAGGGGGTTGGAGGGAGATGATCTTTAAGGTCCCTTCCAACCCAAACCATTCTGTGATTCTGTGGGGATGCAGCACTCAGGTTTTACTTTTGGGCACTTGGGAGGAAATACCTCTCATGACTACAGCCAACCCCCACCAGTGATTTCTTTTTTTCCTAGAAGAGACAACCTGGTTTTAAAATGTTCCTGATTCTGCTGTACTAAGTGGGAAGGAATCCATGTTTTCCCTTCTATGTAATTTAATATTCAAAATGGCTTTATCAAAGGTCCACATCAGGGTTTGAGAATATGTCAGGAAAAGGGTTAGCAATGTTTTGGGAGTGCCTAGCAAATAATTCAGGGCAGAACAGGCTTTCCTTAATTCTTGGCTTATTTTTGGCCAGCAGAAAAAACCATCTTGCTGTGAGGGCATGAGGTTAAAACTGCTTCTGGTTGAGCTGAATTGGCCTGTGAGTTGGAGTACTGGTGATGATGCCTGCTATCTGAAAAATGTGGGTAAACTGGGAAAAAGGGATGCTGTCACTTGCTGTTAAAAAGGGTTTTTTACCTGTTCAATGTACTTGGTGTAGAAGTCTTACTGCAGTGCAAAATGATGGCAGCTGAAACAGGATTCCAGCTCCCACAGGCCAAGGAGGGAATAGGTTAGAAAAGTTACTTTTTTGTTACTGAGTTGGAGCACCCCTTCACACCCACCTGTTTCAGGAGTGGGCACCGTTTGCTGGTACTGATGCCTTAGGATTTTAGCTTTTATGTTTTTCATATATCTATAATCCTGTAATTTAGTGTATACCTCTAAACTCCATATAGAGTGTGAGCTGCTGCTTTCCCATTTTGGTGAAACTCAACAATGCCTCTCCAGGCCTGCAATCAAGGACACCTCACTGTCTCAGGCCCTGAAAAATGTAAACAAAAGTGAGTTGGGGGGATGTAAACTTGGGGTAAATGAGTTCATTACCTGAAGCTGTAATTGGAAGATTAACCCCCAATGTGTAAATGGACCAAACTTATAAAAGTGTGAAAATCTGTGACCCATTGTCCATTTTGGGAGTAGCTCCTGGGGGGCTTCATCTGCCCCAAGTGTACCTGAAGGTCCTTCAATAAATATAACTGCTTTTTAGCTTAATTTTTTCTGGCCTTTGCTTTTAGGTAGCCCTGAAAAGGCATCAGTACAACCCATGGAGCACTCAGTACAACTGAGGAGCTTCCTTTGATGCTGCATCTGCTGCTGGAGGTGGTGCAGGCTTTTCCCCAGGGAAGAGCAGACCTGCAGGCTTTTCCTGGAAGGAACACAAGGCATGAGCAGCTTCCAACACATCGTGTTTCCCACCCTTCACAGGTCAGACCTGCTCTGCTTGTCCCCTGGGGCAGATCAGCTCCTTCCCGTGTCCTGCTGCATCCAAAAGGGTCTGGCTGTGAATCAGGACTTTTCCTGCTCTCCAGGGAGATGCAGTGACAGGGAATACAGGGCCAGGTGGTGCCCACAAGCCCCTTGCCCAGTTGGTTTGGGCACACAAACCCAGCTAGTTGCCACTGGAGCATACAGTGACCTCCCCAAGCCTGGGATTCGGCAGATGTGAGAGAAGCCATGGCATGTTTTTAGCTTTTGAAAGAGCAGGGAAACCTGCAGTGTAAACAGCACTTGGCTTTTACTCTAACTAGAGGTGGATTTTTCCACAGACAGGGTGGTGGCAGGTGAGCTGGCTGCTCTTAGTGCCGTCCACGAGTCAGGTCCTGTGGGCTCTGCCCTCACCCACCATGTCTGCCTCCAGCACGTGACAAAAGGTAGCAGCACTTCCATCAGCAACACGAGTGTGGCTTGGTGGTTGTACTTTTTTTCTTTTTTTTTTGTCCCCCAGAGGGAATTTATTGCTTTCACAAGGCAGCTTCCTGGACTGAAGTCCTCCCTTTATCTGCAGAGCCAGCACAGCTGATTGTACCCAGTACTTTTCCTGCTGGTGACGAGGAGGGGCAGCTCCACAGCTGGGGGCAGCTCAGTCCCAAAGGGCTGTGACTCATCTGTCAGAAGATCTTGCAAAAATCAGGGTTTGGGCAGTGCCCTGCCCTCAGCTCCAGCCTGGGGCTTGCTGCTAACAAGGTGCTGAGGAGCCCTGACCTCTCAGTGGCTGCTCTGGCTGAAAGCTCTGGTTTAGAGCCTGCTGTGCCTCTCCAGGGTATTTCTTAACCTGTCCAGCTCCGTGCTCAGCCTGCTGGAAGGTGGAACTTGATCCCTCACACTTCCTGCAGCTCCCTGTGCTCGGGCAGCCTTTGGCCTTTTGCTGGAATGGTCCCTCCATGCACGGGAGCGATGCTGGGCCTTGTGTCCCTCAGGCTGTGACACCAGGATCCCTTCTCCCTCCTCTGAGAGGACTGCCAAAAGGGAAAGGGAAGGTGGGGATTGTAGCCCTGCTTTCGTGCCTGAGATATTTTGGTTTTCTGAAATTCTTTTCCCATGGAATTTTCTGTAAACAGGAAAAGTGTTTTTGTAAACTGTACTTGGTTTTCATTCTTTTCCCTAGGAGGGGCTTCTTCTCGATGTCCCTCTGGTCTGACCAATGTGATTGAAGAGGTTTGTCTTTGTGTCACCAATGGAACTGGTCTGTATAAAAGGGAGACACATCCCAAAAATAAAGGAGTCATTTTCAGCCTTCTGAAGTCAGAGTCTGTGTCGTTGTAGGCTACAACAGCCTCAGGGGACCCGCACTTGGTGCCAGCAGCAGCAGCAGCATTTCAGGTATCACAGGACAAGGATGTGCCAGATAAAGTCACCCCATGCTCCTGGATCAGGGGTGAGGAGATGAAGCTGAGGACAGAGCACTGTGTGTGCATGGGGAGGTTCCTGAACACCCAGCATGAGAGCAAGGAGTTCATGCTGGCAGGACTGGCCTCGCTCTGGAGACATGGAAAGAACTGCAGAGCCTCTCACACTGACAGCCAGGGGTCTTCTGCACAAATTCCTTACAGTCTAACACACTTACAAGCTTGAACTGGCATTTAAAAAACAACCCAGAACCATTCTGCAATCAAACAGCTTTTATTGAACTCTCTGTATGGTACATTTGTGAACATCTGTGCAATAAATACAGCTCGTAGTGTTGATTTTTCCCAGCTCCTTGAAGCTTAATAAGTCTTTCCTTTTCCTTAGTTGATAATACACAGTAAGAAAAGCTGTAGGATAACGAGAACAATGTCAGGAAACTTCTGACAGTTGAGCCTTGTGTGAAATTTATAACAGCAAGCAGAACTTTACAGAAATGAGCTTGGTGGGCAGATGAAATTGGTCTGGCTGCTTAGAGGAGCCCCTGCTAGCCAGAGTTCTGGAGTCAGCCACAGCTTGTACAAGAAATGGGAAATAACATTGGACATGACAATGTGAAAATGAACCTTAAGCCATTGCCTGGTAGCTGCTTGCAAAATATTGTACAGATTTTACTGAGTAGCTGTCTTCAGGTGAGAAAATAAAAAGTATTTTTCCAGAGCCAAGTTTAGGACTGATAATCTCTTACAGTGATAAACAAATACAGCATTAATTGTTGATAAAAATATCCATGTGCAAAATAGTTTTCAGGTTTAGTCAGCGCTTACATAAGCAGCAAAGGTAAACAGAAGATGCAGGCACTCACTTTATAAAAAAAAAAATTACAGTTCTGTTCAGGCTCTGGCCTTCAACTTCAGCTAAAAGACTGGACAAACTGCAGCATCTTTCTTGGTCTTCAGAGCATTCGAAACAAAGGCAAGCCCAGTTTTAATCAGCCCTACCACAACTAACCAGGACTAGGCCAGCAATGAGGTTCTCAGACATACAAAAAAGCATCACATTTACAAGCTTTTGCAGAGGAACTTCAGCCCTGCTGGATTTCCTGTCCATTTCACTTTGCTGCCTTCATCCCTACCATGGGAAAGAGCTCTGGAAAGTTTTTCAGTTGTGCAGCAACTTCATTTATTTACCCAATTCCTCTGGTCTCACCAAGTTGCTGCTGTGAATAAGAAAAGCCTTTTCCTCCCTGTGCCAGTGCAGAACAGGAGCTGTCTCCTGTTCTTAGCAAACCCCAGGGGTGCAGGTGAATTTCTTTGGATCCTTTGGCTTGCTTGCAATGCTTTAGACTCCCATCCCATGTTCCTCACCATTTCTAACCACCCCCTATGTCTCACTCCACAATACTGCCAGTTTTCATGGCACTACAGGGATTAATGCATGAACAGTGAACTAGGAAAAACAGCTTCAAATCTTTCCACTTCTTTATAATTGACTAATTTGCTGCCCCACCTTTGACTCCTCTCTTGTGCTGCTCTGAAAAACAGCTTTGGGAACCTCCTTCTACCATTTTCATATTTCTTGCTGAATTCAGTCAGGTCAGGACATGGAGCTTTTACAAGGGAAAAGGACAAACCTCAGCTACTCAAGCATCTCCCTCCCTGCTGCTGTCAGCAAAGGTCAGATGGAAATTGGGGAAAAAAACATCAGATAAAAGCCAGTAAAGTAAATATTCAAAGTAATGCCAAAATACAGCAGCAGTAACATCTGCCCTTAACATTAATCATCCTTTAGAACCTTTCAATTACTATCACAGTTGTTAATTTTTAGATTTATAGTAGTTTTTTTTTCCAGAGCTTTGGGAAAAGTTGTCTTAAATCTTAAAGAAGTGTGTGAATTTAATAGCAAAGCACAGTTTAAGGTAAGGATGGGTCACTTTCCTTCAGCAATAGCCCTGACCTGAAGGGGCAGCCAATGCAGGGCTTTTCTCCTGGAATAAGGTACTACAGGGTAGGAGTACCTGAAAAAGACTTGGAAATGTTCACAGCTCTTGACAGATTATCTTTGGCTCTTCTGAAACAGGCACAAAAAAGGCACTCTGAGATAATTAGGAGGGTGGGGAGGGAAGAGGAAGGTAACAGATGAAGCAGCATGATTTTAAAAAACCTTTGGGCAAGACGCTTGCTCTTACCTTTTAAATCTTTCCACTTGTGCTTACTTATCAGGATACCATTGGAAAAAAAAATAGGTCTGTCATGGCAGGGAAAGCTGGTGCACTGTGTAAAACAGTCACTGGTTTATGTTTGTCACTTCACTGCCATGCCTCTACTCAAAACACCTTTTCCTCAGAGCAGATAGTTGGAGCAAGCTTCAACTTCAGCCCTGAGGATTTTCTCTTGTTTTACAATGGTCCCACCAAAAGGGAAACTCTCCTTTTTTCTCCCCATGCCCCAGTCCCAATTTTGTCTTCACAAAGGTAATACCTAACTTAACACCCTCAAATGAGGGTAAAAAAAAAAAAAAAACCCAGAACTTTCCAGAGCTCTCTTGGGCCTCTGCTTCAGCAACTCTTTATTTCAACACATTTTATCATTCTGAAACAACATTTTGGAAAGCCAGCCTTTAGCCATAACAAGTAAGGAACAAACCAGTTAATTTAGGCAATGTTTTTTACACACACATATACACACATATATATATATATATCTAGGTAAAAAAATAAATTGTCTTGGTAAGAAATATTGCTTAACCTGATTAAGAAACAAGTCCCAGAAGCTGGGCAAGACACGTTGGCTGGATAGCTGACACTAGGATAGATAACTGCTTATTTTCAGATTTTTTTTAAAAAAGGGGAAAAAAAACCAAAAAAAAAAGAGAAAAAAATCCACATTCTATTTAAGACATAAACCTGATTCTTTGCTTGAGATTTCAAAATGTTGAAGAGGCTCCTGGTTGCTGCCTGGCTCTAGTTGGATTTCCTCTCCCGCTCCCGCGCGGTCACGAAGTTGAGGAGGTCGATGGCTGTCACGATGCCAAACACCATCTGCCTCTTGCTGGAGGAGCCATCCGTGTGATCTGCACAGAAATAAAAAGGAGTTCTGGCTCCAGGAGGTACAAACACACTCCCCTCCTGCCTGGTTTTTGTAAAATCAGGGGCTGAGCCATCCCAGCTCCACCAGCCTGGAGCTGTTTGGTGGGAGGGGGAACACAAAAGGCACCTTGGCCAGAAGTCACGGAGCAGGTGACAGGGATTTTCAGCTCAGAAAAGCTCCTCATCAAAAGGGACACTGAAACTTTGTGGAAGGAATGATGAGGATCTGCTGGATTTGTTTTTCTTGACACAAAAATTCAAGCCAGGCCCTCTTGTTATAAAGTGTATTTTCCTCAATCATTAATTACTTGAAACGGCTGCAAGTGGCATTACCCCATTGGGACCAGGGGCCACTTGAATGGCCCAATGGAACTACATTTTGAGGAGGAAATGTGACACAACCATCTTCCTGCATCCCTGTCAAATACAGAATCAGTGCAAAATCCACAATACCTCATTTGTATCCAAAAAAACATACTAACCATTTAATCTTTGCTGCACTGAGAGCACAGGTTCAAGTGATTTTCTCATTGTGAGCCTAAGCCTTGACCTGGGCTCAGTGGCTGACCAAGTGGCCACATGACCTCTGTCTGGCCCTTTATGAATTTTCTAAATTCCAGTTCCTAAAGTCTGCCTATACTGAGATGTTTAGTCTACTTCTATACTCAGGCTTTTTTCAGTCAGCTGGAGTGTCCTGGGCTTTTTGTTTACTCAATCTCTGTTTCACTGCAAGCTTCCAGGTTTATAAATAGACAGTTAGTTCAGGGCCAAGAGCACATCCTTATGGAGATTATCAGGAACAGCCTCAAATTTGATGGTCCTTCTTCTTCCAGTGATAATTGAGAAGCTAAAGATAAATTTATCTGGCACAACTTAATATTGTTTTGAGTCTCATTTCTTAGTGTCTGTAACTTTGCAAAGTTGTCTGCTATCAGGAATATTAAACAGGACAAATATTATTCACATACAGAGTGATACAGCCCAGATTTGAAGATTTAGTCTTACTAATCCTAGAATGGTTTGGGTTAGAAGGGACCTTAAAATCATCTTGTTCCACCCCTGCCACAGGCAGGGACACCTTCCACTAACCCAGGTTGCTCCAAGCCCTGTCCAGCCTGGCCTTGAACACTTCCAGGAATGGAAATTAGGCTTAGCAGCACAAAGTTAGACACAGAATGAGGATTTTGCTTCTTCAGAGCTCACTTTACACATTCACACCCCCTTCTTGTTACCACTCAAAGATTTGCCCTCACAAGGTGCAGTACTTTGTATACTCACATTGAATCTGCTCATGAACCACCAGAGCAAAGTGGTCTATTTCCAGGATGTGAGAGAGTTTCCCCAAGTTGTCTTTCAGGTTAATCTGAGGAGAGAGTTACAAAACTTGAGTAGAACAGTCCTTTCTATGTTTAGTAGCCAGTAATTCCCATACACTTCATACAGAACTAAAATCAGTACATCAGCATTTTTGTGTACTGCTCCCACCTGAAGCTGAAAACACCAACACTAGAAAACACCAACAAATCAAGGCAAACTTAAAAGACCAGTTTTCTTTGTTTGTAATTTCCAATAAAAACGAAGCACCACATGAAGTTATTCCTTCTGGTTCTGTAAATACAATGGATATAATGAAGAGCTGAAAAATGCTAATAATCAAAGAAGGTCAAGTGTTCCGTGTGTCTCAACAAAAGAAATTACCATGGAAGTCTTTATATTTGGTGATTTTACTCCAAAAAGACTGAAAAATGAATGAATCAGGCTGCAAATCATTGGGGAAGTGAACAGGATCTGCAAAGGCAGAAAAGCCCAAACAAACAAGCCAAAAACAAAACCAAGGGTGAAAGATTGCTCAGCTAACACTGGATTTAGGTGCAAATCAAGGAACTGAGATGTAGTAATTAATTTTTTTTTGTGAAGTTCAACTTTGCTAAGATTGAACAAGAAAGCACCCTGTGTCAGCTCTGAAAAACATACAGATATTGCCAAAACACTTCAGCAATCACCTGCTGCAATAATTTAAAAAAAAATGCCTAAAGCTCTTCAAACATGAGTTAACAGATGAAGCAGCAGCACCAACTCCATTAACCAGGTGACTCTCCTCAGCACCCACAATCTGAGATACTTTTATTAAAGGAATTTACAGCAAAAAAGAGTCTTGCACTGTAGATTCAAAAAGCCTCTCAGTGAGAAATAAATGCCCCAGCATGAGCAGTTGGGCTGCACTGGAACATGGAGCTCTGCCTCCATCCTGGGAGTCAGAGGATTCCCAGCTGCCTGTGTTTAAGGGACCAGTCCAGACTGAGGAACCAATCCTTAAACTTGGGGGCCAGGAAAGGATGGAGATGGGAAATCTGGATCTGCTGCCACATGGAGTCACCCATCAGTCCCAAATGTGTCTTCAGGGACTGGGCAGGCAACAGATAACCAGGACAAGCAGCCCCTTGGCAGCACTGGGACAACCATGAAGGCACAAACATACATAGAGATGCTCAATGGAAATTTAACATAACCCCCCAGGGAGTTTTCACCTGTCTCACCTGCTCCTTCAAACTTCTTCAACATTTTGCCCACGGGTTTTCCCACATTTAGGCTTTGTTTTTAAGCCTACCTTTAGGCAGTGAGTACTGCACTACACATAACTGGGAACCCAAACCACTGGAACTAACATCTGACTGCACAAGGATGGCTCCTCCCTCCACTAGCACTTGTTTAGGTTGGTAAATTATCCTGTGACTGATGTTTCAAATCCCCAGAGCCCAACAGTACCAGGGACTCTCAAAAAAAAGCTCTAACTATCCTCCTTCCATTTTAATAGATTATCATAAAATAATTGTGGTGATCCTACCAAAGCAAGCTGCCCATGCTCTAAAATCACAGAATGGTTTGGGGTGGAAGGGACCTTAAGGATCATCCAGTTCCAACCCCTTGCCATGGGCACCTTCCACTATCCAAGGCTGTTCAGAGCCCCATCCAACCTGGCCTTGAACATTTCCAGGGGTGGGAAATCCACAACCTCTCTGAGCAACCTAAAAAAGCCAAAAGATCCATCTTTCCAAAATGTACCTTTGGCCTGATTTACAGGCTAAGCCTCTTATTTGATGTAGGCTGTGAGATCCCATGTAGGATACCAGAAGTGATTTTGGTGACACAGATGATTAATTTTACCATTTTCACTCATAAACAAGCCAAATCAGCTTGAATAAAGTGGTAAAAGAAGAAAAATCCACAATACTTCTGAGGTTATGTGCCTTCCACCATGTTTCTCCATTAACCCATCAATTCAAATGGAAAATAACCATTTTTAGTTAACAGTCAGCAGTACCACAGCCTGTGTCACTCCCCTTCCAGCCTCCACCAAGAAAACATCAGAAATAAAGGGAAAAATAAATGGTTAAGCTGTTCTTTACTAAAGAGGCCTTCAAGCTGCCCATGGAAAGAGCCACAACCTCAGAAGTGCAGAGAATTGGCTGATGCAGCCAACACCAGAGCAGCCACAGAAACCATCACACACCACCAGCCCCAGAACCTCTCCCAGGGGAGGGAGAACTGAACTGAGCAGTTGTGTTTACGCACCACATTTCCCCATGATGCTGGATTATCTGTCTGGGGAAGAAAAAAATACATTTACATTTGTCCATAAAGAACCAGCACCCTTCTTGTGGCTCACAGGTTGAAACAGAAGCATTAAACACAGTTCCAGAACAAAGCACTTCATCCACTTTGGGACAGTGCTGGGACTTAAATCCTGGTGAAAACTAAGTCAAGCTTTTCATGTTTTTAAAAGTAAATTCTGTGCTCAATAACAGCTGCTGGCTTGGTCCCAGGTAAACATCATCCAGCCTGTGTAGTGTTAGCACAGCTACTCTAGTACTTGCAACCAGAAAACCTGGAGCTGCAGAATATACCTGTTGAAATTGCTTGTAGATTACTTTTCTGACTTCATCAGAAGGCTTGACTTTTCCAGCAAGCAGGGAGGAAAGCATGTTACCCAGGGTAACCATGCCCAGGATCACCCTGGGGAAGGAGACACAAGACAGGGATAAACAACACTAAAGCCTCAGGTGCTCCTGTAGCAAAAAGCATCCACTCTCAGCCAGCCTGGAGGAGTCACTTCAGCTATTTCATGGTAATAATGCAGCATTATCAATGGTATACTTGGATTCTGTGTGTCTGCAGGAGACAGAGTGCAGTTCTCAGAGGTTCTGGAGACTCACACACAAGGCAGCAGGTGCTGTAGGTCCTTCTGAGCACCAGGACCTTTTCATCTCTGCTCCTTGCAACTGGAGAGAGCTATCTGCAATCTCAGAGAGCTTTTGGAAAGCACAAACTACTTCATTTTTTCACACTCTCATCTGTCCTTTTGAAAGGTGTGACAGCCAGAGGTAAGCTCACCCCAGCTTGGCTCATTTCCCCTCTCCCTGTGAGGGTCTACAACAATTCAGCCCTCAGGTCAGCACAACTGAGCAACTCTTCAATGCTCAGCCTGTGTGCAGGAAACCTGCAGGGTGATGAGGCACATTCCAGCTTGCTGGGAGCATCCTGGTTTACAGGGATCCCTGCAGCACTGCACTACAACACAGTGTGCTGAAGAAACTCTGATAAAGGTGGGCATGTTTGGGGTTGGCTGTTTTAAACAGGAATTTTTGCTTTTTTTAAAAGTTAAACTAGTATTATTAAAAGAAATTAAATTATCCTGCAGAGACACAATGAGTAAGTGTATCATAATAATGATTAGAATCATGTGAAGGGCAGGACAATCCTGGCATGAAAACACAAAGTCCAGCACTGGTGCGTGCTCAAAACAACATTTGTGAACTGTGTTAATAAACGAAAAAGGATGAGTGAGAAGACATTGTATTTCCAGCAAGCATTTAAGAGACATCCCTGAGGACCTGCTGAGGGAAGTGATACATATGGATGAAGAGTGATATATGTGGACATACCCAGATTCATCAACAACTGGTACCTGGTCGAATCCCTTCTCCCGGAGAATCTCCACAGTCTTTGCACAGGTAACAGTTGGGAGCACAGTCAGGGGGGCAGAGAGGCTCAGCTCCTGAATACTGATGTTCCACCACCTGGGGATGGAATGAAAAACAAACCCATGCAAGTCTTGTGGAGAGCACAGAACCAGTCCTTCATGCACAGTGGCCTCCAGCACCACTGGAACAACAAAAGGCTGCAAGGAAATGTCTGGATGCAGCCAGAGTCAATAAAGCTTCAGGGCTCTCAGGTGTCATTCCCAATATCAGAAAGTCACTGAAATGTGAGAAGGCTTGAAAATCAACCCCCTTTTCCTCATTTCATCTGCTTTCTGTGGTTGCAGATAGTCAGTGGAGAGCACTAATCTCCCCAGTTTCATTATTTGTGCTCCTACTCGAAGACCTATCTGTATTTACAGCCATTATAGGCAACAATTTAGGGAAGATTTCCTTCTACTTATGTAGACTTGCAGTGCTTTGCACTCAAGAACTCTGATTTTGGAACAATTCTTTGCATATTCCCTTTTTTTTAATACCAGATATAACGTTTTTCATTAAAAAAACCCAATAATTAAGTACTAAATTTTCTTCTGCTGCCATACAACTCAAGGAAGGATGTCAACTAATTAAAGCAGATTTGATTAATAGCTGCAATTACACATCAAGACAATAACATGGAAGATCAGCTAAATCAAAGGAGAAGTGTAAATTGAAATGAGCTTTAAATTAGCAACTGCCACAAACTCGATTGAACAGACTGATGGGAATCCAAATGGATCTGACAGGCTTACCAAGGTTTGTTGCCAAGGTCTTCTTCCTTCATGAACCCTTTCTGAATCATCCATTTGTCACTCAAGAACTTGGACCTGCAGAGCCCCAGGAAGAGAAAAGCTCATTAGCAGGGGTTGAACATCTGACAGCAAACAGAGGTAACTGTTCACAGCTCACTGCCACCAACAGCTACAGTGTAATTGGAAATAGACCATCATTTGCCATCCAAGCTTAGCAGCCAGGGCATGGAGAAGAAATACTCATGGGGAGAAAAAGGAATCCCACAGGAAACTAAGCTCCAACTGCATCAGCCCCTTGCAATATCATGGAGACACAGCCTGGAATGGAGATGTGTCTTGTCTGCAGCTTCTCTTTGTCTAATATTGAGCTGGATGTAACATGGGTCAGGAAACTCAGCTAAAAATAGCATGTTTTGGGGTATGTTTCTATGTGATTGGAGAAAAACTTCTCAGCACAGCTCAAAGCCCTGACACTTCCACCTGCAAACTCACCCTGAGTCTGGCTGCTGCTGCTCCAGGACTGCTGGATCCTGCTGTGGGCACAGGAACCCTCTCAGGAATGGGATAACCAGTGATACCCCACAAATAATACAATGAATGCAAGGCCTTTGCTGTGAAAAATGCTAACCAGTGATGATTATCTGCTGAAATCACAGCTCAGCTTTAAAGGGGAAAAGATCCTCCCTGCTCCATGTCAGACCCCTTTTAGACAGCTCAGAACTTGCACCCCAAAGACATTTCTTGCTGGGATAACTGGGTGTTACAAGGTCTGAGGGACTCCCTCCCCCCTCTCCCAGAGAGAAAACCAGCAGGTTCCTTACATGTAGTTCCTGATGGAGTCAGGGCAGATGACAACACAGCGCTGACCCTCCTTCAGCTCCTTGGCTGCCTTCACAGCCACAGACATGGCACTGCCCGAGCTGCCACCTGCCAGGACACACAGCAGGGACAGAACCATCAAACCACGAGATGGAGGCCGTCAAAAGAGAGGAGGAGAAAGAAGAGAGAAGCCCAGAGGGAGGAAGATAAGCTCTGAAGGAGTGGAAGGAGGTCTCTGTGATCTGCACAAGGCTTCAGCCCCCCACAGAACCACTCAGAGAAAGGCAGAGGGTCCTGCCTGCTCTTACCACACAGCAGCCCCTCCTCGCGGATCATCATCCGTGCCAAGGCAAAGGACTCCTCATCATTGCTCTTGTACCACTGGTCCACTGCCTGGGGAGGGGCAGGAGACACAAACAAGGCTCTGTTTAAACGAGGAGGGACAGGGGAACTGCACAACCAGTGTGAACTCAGCCCTGACTCTTTGAGGGAACAGCTGCCCTGCTGAGCCCAGGGTTTCCATCCTCCTCCAAATGCCAAGTGGGGTTTTTTGCCAAGGTAGGATGATCACATCAGCACAAAAGGCTCCTTATTGGAACCTTGCTGTGAGAGCAGGCTGCTGTGAGTCAGCCTCAGACAGCATCAGCTTCCTCCCCTCTTGGAGGGCTTCCCAGGGACACAGGCTCTGCTCAGGACACAGTCACACCACTTTGTCCAGGAGGGGCTGGGATGCTCTGCTGGAAAGGTTTGATTTTGTTGATTTTTGTTTGGTTGGGATTTTTTTAATTGGTAAATTGGTGTTCTTTGTTGTGAGTCTGTTTTATTTTTATTGTGTGTGTTTCATGATTGCTTTTTTTGTGTGTGTTTTGGGGTTTTTTTTAAGCATAAAAACAAGTGTGTGTTGTAGGAAGATGTTAGTTACTTGCAGCATTTTGACCTGGCATTGTAAAATTAATGTGGCCAGTTCAGAAGCCTTTCACGGGCTGTTCATGCTGATGGAAAGAACAGGAATTGTTCTGTCTGTTAGCCCTTCCATTTTAGCTCAAATAAATACTTTGCCAAGTTTTCCTCTGTCTTTAACCTCAGTCCTGCATCCCAGCAGAGAGCAAAGAGCAGTAAAGCAAGCAGTGTGACTTACAGATCTATCCAACACTGTGGGGACAAAATCATATCCAATCCCTTCCACTTCATACATTGTCTTGTCAGTCTTGTTCAGCTCTTCTGGCTCAGCAAGGATGGAGCCTTCAGGATCCACACCTATAATCTGGAGAAGCAGTTTCCTCTCAGGCTTTGGGGAGCACAGCCCCTGTGAGCACTGGCCTTGTCACAGCTGCTGGTGTCACACAGCCAACCTGCTCCCCTGCTCATTTCCTCCTGGCAACATTCACCTCCTCTGGGAGCAAAATGCTTTGCTGCTTCTGGCCCCCTTGGAAACCCATCCCACCTCCTCAGGCTGTGGGCACTGATGGCACCACTTGCTCTACATGGAACAGGAAACAGGGATTCCCTGAGACAAGCTTGTCCTCATTCACATGCCAGGCATCATTACAGACAACTCATTAGGTGCCAAGTGCAAGCAGATCAGTTTTATTTTCTGTACCACTCCCTGCCTGTGTGGGAAGATTCTCATGATTGAAGCAGGATCCCAAATTCTGTGAGGAAATCTAACACATCACACAGGAAAACACACAGGCTGGTGTGTGCAGAGACAATCCCACTGGGCAAAACCTCAGCAGCTCCAGAGCAGCTGGGGAAGGCAGAGCTAGGGAGGAAACTCAAGGCTGCAGAGCACACCCCAGAGAATCCCAGGCACCCCATGGAGGGATCTGAGGGTCAGTGTTCATCTGCTGAGCCAAACCTGAACTCTGCTCACCACTGGGACCAGAGCATGATGATTTCAGACACTCTGAAACCCTCTCTGCAGCCAGAACTACCTTTTAACTGAGAACACCCACAGAGACCCAGGGCAGGCTTTCAGGGAGTGGGATGTGCCAAGGGGAGCAGTCTGAGACACTAAAGAGAAAAGCAGTGGGTTTGTCACTTACTTTGCACCCTGGACACTTCTCCTTCAGCTTCCTGGAGATTCCAGTGATGGTACCTCCTGTGCCAGCTGTGGCCACCACCATGTCCACCTTTCCTGTTTAAGGGTGTGGGAGAGAAGTGTGAAATCTCCAAAAGAATGATGGATTGAAAGCTCACTTACATCTAAGGATGGGCTTTCTTCAACAAAAATGCACAAAGTGGCTGAAAGGGACAGGGCAGGGCTCTTTGCTCCCCAGTTGTTTTCAGACCTGCCTTGAAAGTGCACTGCTCAATCATCATTTTCTCCAACAAGGGCTTTGAAATGTCCACCCAGAGGCCTGGCAAGGCACCAATCTGTGGCACTTTGGACACAGCTGGAGGTGGCCCACAGAGCTGACAGCTGCAGTTTTCCCCTTGCTGTATTTGCTGATACAGATAATTCATTCTCTAAGTTAAACTGAGCAGCCCATTATGTTTGTTAATTAACTGAGCGAGTGCCAAGAACATGGGATAGGCATCCCTGGAGAGAAATGTTAACACAACTACTCCCTCATTTTCATGTGAAAAAGACTGTTTTGGTCACTAGCACGCAGAGTGAGTGTGGATATGATAGTTCATCCCTGTGTCACCACCTACAGCTTCTCTGGTGCATCCACAAGACAGCTTTGTTAATTAAAAAAAATAAATTGATTTTTAGAAGGTCACCAATTCACACACAAAATCAACTACTTACCAGCCAAAAGAATAACACCCCACCAGGCAAGGGTAACTGAACAGTGCCTGGGCTGCAAGGGGAAGTAAATAGAAACAAGAATCCTAAATCTGGAACTCATCTGGACTCTCAGTTTGTGGGATGGCAGCTTGTAAAAGTATACTCATTTTAACTCAAAGTTTGTCACAGAAAGACAAACCAAATCCTCTGAACAGCTAGAGCTTTAGGAAGGAGGAGAACCTTTCACCTGGTCTTCACCTTAATGTGAACGGATTTAATTGCTGATTTTCTTATCAGAGAGTCCAATCAGAAGCTGCACTGTTTAATAAGGCAGGTCTGGAACCTTATGACTCCCTTCTGTCCCCTGTGGAAATGCCCACGTGGCTGCAGCATCACAGGGAATGTCTCCAATAGCTCTCAAAACAACCCCTGAGCTGAGGAATGAGCCCAGCTGAAGCTCTGCTGCCACAGCTCAGCCCCTTCTGCTGCTCAGCTGCCTGAAGCCAACACTGGAGAGAGCCCTGCAGAGCCAGAGGTGGTGACAGCTGTGACACAGAGCAGTTTGTGCTCCTGAGGACTCCTAAGTGAAGATGCTTCCAGTGTATACTGGAGTATTTGCTCTAGGAATGTTACAACACCTATTTCTGTATTTGTGATCAAAGTGTGTATCTGTGTATTGTGTATTTGTAATCTGAATTTGTATTATTATATACCAGTCTACCTATGGGTTGGTTTTTTTTTTTAAGGTAACTTAAACACCACTGCTTTCTCCATCTGCTCACAGGCAGAGAAGTCTAAGAAAACAAAGAATGCTTCTTTAATGAAAAAAAAAAAAAATCATTGCTCTGACTACTGAAATAAGGTAACTCTCTAAAGACACCCAGCACATGTATGGGGTTTGCTTTATCAAAATCTATGCTTTTCTCATCTGAGGTCTCATTCTGCAAGGACATAACTACAGGGCACTGCCAGGGGCTCTCAGAAGGGCTTTGGCAGCAGAGCAGACCTACCATCACACTGCTGCAGGATCTCCTCAGCCGTGGTGTCGTAGTGTGTCAGGGGGTTGCTGGCATTGCGGTACTAAAGGGAAAGATCAGCCATAAAACAGATCAGATATACAAAAGTCACATTTTGACAGAGTTCAAAAACATTTCAGACAATCCCCAAGTCCCACAACACCTAAAGATACTCTCTGCAGAATGTTTCACTGTGTATTATCTGGAACTAGGCCTCCTAAGTGACCTAATTTAAGGGCAGTCCTAAGGTGCCAGCTCCCTCCCATGCCAAAATCAGTCCTGTCTGTGGGACAGCACTCTTAGCAACATGATCCCTGTGCCCATTCTTCCTCACAGGATTGCCAACTCAGTGGAAATAGACACCATTAAGCGTTGTAGTTCTGGCAAATACCAGCTCATTGCTGCTCTCTAGTGACTGTAAAAACTTCCTTTCCTATAATGTGGTGACTGCTCCAGCTCCAGGGCATCTTCTCCTCCAGAGACACATGGAGAATGTTGAACAGACAACCACAGAGCCTCCTCCATGCTACACCTGCACTTCTGACACCTTGGCTCTCACCTGGTCCAGGATGTGTGCATTGGGGATTTCATTCTTCAATCTCCAGGCCACTCCCACATGAGATTCAGGAGAATCAAATCTGGCTGTAGTTGGGGTCCTCACAATCTCAGCACCCAGAGCTCTCAAGACATCCACCTGCAGCAAATAAAGGTGGTCACAAAGCCCCAAAACACCCTCAACAGGCTCCCTTCACACTCAACCCCCAGGCCAGAATATTTGCAGAACATTCAAAGCTTCAGCACTGTCTTCCTGCTCAGCGAGGGACAGCTACCCTGGGGCACAGGCAACCACTTCAGTGTGTCAGGCAAACCTCAGGTTGTCCTAACATCTGCATTTAAAACAATGATGAGAGTTTTCAAAGTGGCAGTGCTGTGGGGATGGGTCTTAAAGACATTTTTTTATCCATGGGCAGCCAGCCTGGATTTCTCTGGGCACTGCCAGCAGCGCCTCAGCACTGAGTTTTCCCTGGCCAAGAGCCTGCACCTTTGTTACTGAAGCCCCAGCAGCCTTCTGCAGCAGGAACTCTGCAAGTTGCAAACACGTTTATGCTTGCATAATAAACATAATTATTTTTAAAATATCTTTAAATCCTTGAGAAGAGAGGCAGCTCTGACCTTCTCCATGCTCATTTTCTCTGGCATGACGATGATGCAGCGGTAACCCTTCACTGCGGCCGCCAGCGCCAGCCCGATCCCTGCAAGCAAGAAAAGGCAGGCACAGCACTCAGTGAGCAGCAGCAAAGCACAAAACCCACACCTGCCAGCTCTGCCACGCCCTGCCTTTCATCAGATTTTCACCAGAGGCTTGGATGGAGTGTCTCCAGAGGGGTGGCAAAGTGGAGTTTCTGCCCGTTGGGTTTACAGAGGCTGATACTTGTTTGAGGTTCACAGCCCAGAGAAAGTTTAGCCAAGGGTGGGGAAACTTGACATGTGCAAACTGCTCACTTTACCACATGCACATCACCTCCCTCCTGTCTCACCCACTTCATCTTTCCAGAAGTAATTTGGGAGAGGAATGTGCTTTAAGCTGGAGGAGACTAGAGGAATCACTTTGATCCTGCCAGAAGAGCCTCTATTGACTCACTTCTGCATAAATCCCTATTTGCAATGTGCTGAAACTAAGTCCTGTCCAAAAATAAATTATTTAGATGCTGTTGGTGATTGAGGTTCTAATACACTGTGTCAGCTTGCTTGCTGCCACAGTGAAGCACCCTGGCTGTTGAAGACAGACATCTCATTTCTACTCTGAAAACCTCTGCCTCCAGCCTGGCTCCTGCCTGGTCACTGCCTGCACCTGAAGAGCTGAGCTCAGAAGTGCTGTCCCTGTGGAAGAGAAGCTGACACCTGCTATCAGATCACCTCTGCTGGCCAGGCTGAGCTGATCAGGTTGGCTGAGAGGTGTGAGAGGGTCAGGCTGCAGCTCCCCTGTTCCCCTGGGCACCAGCACACAACCAACACATGCAGCTCACCCTACAAAGAGACTTGCTTGTTCAAAGCTGGCTCTGTTTTTGTGTGGATTGCACAGGGGAGAAAAAAAAACCCCCACCCTAATAACCTTGAACTGTTCCTGTAAGAGAAGCATAACTCACACCTCAAACAACTCAAGTAGTGTTTAATATATTGGGAAGGGAAAGTTTTCTCAGTACATTATAGATAAATATGGATGCCCAAATACACAAATAAATAAGACAGCAGTAGCCTCATGAAAGCCAAGGGCTGAAGAGAAGTCATCCAGATCTTCCTTATGGCCTGTGATGAGGAAAGGATTTGGAGACCTGAACTCGAATATTTTGTACTTTCTGCTATTGACCTGGAAATGCAGCAAACATCAAAACAGGACTTTGGCTGAGGGAGAACTGGGATGCAGAGAGAATAAAAACACAACACATTAGCTCTCACATTCAACAGACTCAGTACCTCTGAGCAGTAGAGAGCAAAAACCAATTCTCTCAGGTTACTGTGTGCCCTGGTCTTTGCTCTTATGTGACAAAAAAAAAATCATCTTTCTGAAGCAATTGTCCTGTATCTCCTTCAGTTCTGCCTTTTTGGATTCTGTGGCAAGGAGAATCATTTATCAGGTACTGACCCAGAGAGAGGGATGTCATGGTAGGACCTTGGATACTGGAGGAGTGCAACACCCAAGAATATTTTCCACTCCTTGCCACTGTTCAGGCAGGAGGTGCAGCCACACTCACAAAGGCTTCAGCTGCCCCTGAATGCCCCCAGAATCCCCTGATCCCCCCCCAGAGCAGCTGCTGGGCAAACAGCAAGAGATGTGACTTCCCAGCTCATGCCCCCAGTCCCCCCAGTAACAGCAGAATTAAGATCTGCCTGCTCTGTGTCTGTCAGAGAGCAGCAGTGGGTGGAAGTCCTGAGAAGAATTTAGGAACAGGACCAGACACCTCTCCTGAACACATCAGGCAGAAGGGGCAGCTTGGAGCTCACCCCATGAACCTCCTCACAGGAGGCAGGGTATTAGATATTTAACTGTTTCTATTTAACTATATTATGTATTTCATATTTGACTCAAGGGGACTTGAGTTAAATAGAAATAATTCCAGGTGTGTTTGACTCTCCATGAGGAGAGCAGCTTAACACAATTACAGCTTTGACACATGAGCCCAGAGTTAACTCCAGACTGCTCAGATCATCAGATGCTCTGCCCTGGCCCATTACTTAAGGGGACTGCTCCTCCCTCCAGCCCTCCAAGGAGGAAATGTGGACCCAGGCTGGATCTGCTGGCAATCCAGGCATGCAGGGGCTCTGCCAGTGCTCATCTCCCATCTCAACTGCATCAGCATGGACAAGGCTGTTCCTCAAACCTGACAGAGGGACCATGGGACTTCCCCAACAGAAAGAAGGGGAAGGTCCAGATCCACACCAGTCTTACAGGTGCTTTTTTTCACAATCGTTTCAGTCAGACTTGAATTCCTAAAGACTCTTATCAGTCTGGCCTAGCACTTCTTTTCTTTTAAAGCAAAGGGGCTCTGCAATTTAGCAGAATTCATTCCTATCTGCTCTGGCCAGCACAGGACACTGCAGAATTGTTCCTAGTGTGAGATGGAACAGGCACTGCTCCCTGCACCACCAGGAAGTGATTCCTTTTCTTCCTTGCACAGGCTACCCATGTCTAACCTGCCTTTTCCAGGAACACCAGCACAGCATTTCCCCCATGCTTCCCTCAGCCTCTCCATCCCTGTTGGAATCCTAGAAACTTAGAATTTGAGGTTTTAGTGTGTAAGCAATACATATGAGTCAAGATGAAGGATTTTGGGTGTTGTCTTTGTCCTTCTTCTTCACCTTCTTCTTCCTGGGTTTGGGTGGTTTTCTGTAATGGATGAAAAAGGCCAGCACTGCAGGCCTTGGGTGGTCATTATTGGGCCAGAAACACAAATAATATAGGTGTCACCTTGTTATTGGGTACTTATTGCTTAAATAACCTTGGAAAGAGTTAGAAGCACTCCATTTTCATCTTGTTTCTCTAACTTGCTAGTTAAACTCATGGCTCATGAGCTTGTAAATACTTTAAATAGATAAGAGAAAATAAACACTCCAAGTCTGAACTCGACATCTTCGTTTCCCGTGATGTCCATCCTGATCTTGGCAGGGAAGAAAAGAAGCCAAAATCCCTACCTGTGTCACACAATCCCTTACCTGTGTTCCCAGAGGTTGGCTCAATGATGGTGTCCCCAGGTTGGAGGATCCCAGCCCTCTCAGCATCCTCCACCATCCTGAGGCTGATCCGGTCCTTCACGCTGCCCCCGGCGTTGAAATATTCACACTTGGCCACTGCCAACACACAACCAGCAGGGCTGGGAGGGATTGCAAAGCTCATCCAGCTCCATCCCCCGTCCTGGGACACTTTCCATCACAACAGGTTGCTCCAAGCCCCATCCAATCTGGCCTTAAAAGCTGGTCTTGCCCTTCTCCTGGTTCTCCAGCCAAAAAGAGTTCTGATCAAAGTGAAGTTTCTCCCCATGCTCAGCCTGCACTTTCACTTCAGTACTCCCAGAATTAATCCCCTCCAGGATTAACCACCTTCCAGGACTCCGATCAGAGCCTCCTAATACCTACAGTATGGCTGGGTTTAAAAACCCAACGAAACAAAAAAAAAAAAATACATTCACTTCCTAATATCTACAGTATGGCTGGGTTTAAAAACCCAAACCAAAAAAATTACATTCACTTCCTTAATATCTACAGTACAGTTGGGTTTAAAAGCCCAACCAAACAAAAAAATTTACATTCACTTCCTAATATCTACAGTATGGCTGGGTTTAAAAACCCAAACAAAAAAAAACATTCACTTCCTAGTATCTACAGTATGGCTGGGTTTAAAAACCCAACCAAACAAAAAAACCCACATTCACTGACAGTTTTACCCCTCTAATCATTTTCAGTGATCTTTAGTGATAACTGCAGAGCTGCATTTTGCACACACTGATGAATACTCTGGGTAGGAGAAGCAGTCAAAAACTTCACACAACTTCTTTAAATTTTGAAAAAAATTATTTTCTACGAAAAACATTTTTGTGTTTTCTACAGAAATGGAAAAGTTGCAGGAATTGTTCTCAAGAGGTACAAACTGAAAGGTGTTTTAGATGACCAAATCCTAAAAACCAGAAAATCTGCCAAGGAAAACCAAGAATTTTTCCTCACCATTTCCTGCCAACTACCTGCACTCCTGTGGCCAGGTTATATGACATTACTGACCCAAACTACCCAAGTTTCTGAAACAGTGTTTGTTGGTTTGTTCTGTGCCTGCAGCAACTCACAGAGTTCACACTTGAGCCCAAAGTGCTTCCCAATCTTGTTGATCCGCACCAAGGGTGTGTTGCCAACTTTATTCAGGATGTTTGGCAGGATCTTCGGAGGCTCTGGCCTGGAACAAACACAAACAAACAAAGTCACTGCATTCACAGGAGGGTCACACAACAACCACGCAGCACTTTTTGCTTTTTATTTCAACCAGCTTTCTCCTTCTCCTTTACCAGGCTGGTAATTTTAGCAACTTTAGTTCAAAGGAATATCCATCGGATACAAACTCCCAACATCGAGTCCTTGATCCAAAAACATGGATTAATCAGAGCTGGATTCCTGCTGAAAACCAGCAAGTAACACTTACAGGGTGGCATGGTGGTGTGGGGAGGCAGAGAGGGGTTTCCCAAGCTTCCAGGTGCATTTGCTGGGTGTATCAGGGCGGATCCACTGCCTTTCCTTCTCGTTAGCCCTGCAGTTCTCAGTGTCCACCCCACCAGAGACAGAATATTTGGCAGGTGCATGAGGGCATGAGTTTGTATCTGGCTTCTTCTGGGAAGGAAGAGTAGGGATTCCATTCTTGGGGAAGGGAGAAGGAAGAAAAAAGGGAAAAAAAAAAAAAAAAAAGGAGAAAAAAAAAGGAGTTGATGTTTCCATAGTACTGTGAGGATGGGGAAGTGTTTCAGCATTATCTTGATTTGCCAAATCCTTATCACCAACAGGAGAATCCTGCCCTGCAAGTTTGGGAGCAAAAGCTCACCACAGTGCTCTACACCAAGATAATTTAAACACACGTGTGCTCACTGTAACAAGCCTCCACAGACACAAAAAACCCAGGACTATTCTCTCCCCCTCCCACACCAAAAGCTCTCTGAAATAAAACCTCCCCATTCCAAGCAGACTGGAATACAGTAAGACTGCTTGGTGAGTAATTAGAAAACTGTGCCAGAAGACTCTGCATTTGCTGCTGGTGGTCACAGGGAACTCTTCCAGAAAGGTTTCAACAGCACCTTCCTCCACAGCAGCTCAGAGCCCCATCCAACCTGGCCTTGAAACCTCTTGGTCTTGGCCAAGAAAAGCTCAACAGCCAAAAAGCTGCTGATAAAACTGGAAGTTTCTCCCCTTGTTCAGCCTGCATTTTCACTCCAGTACTCCCAACATTATTCCCTTCAGTTTATTTTATTTATTTTTATTTATTAATCCCTTGCCTCCAGAGAATTTCAGCAAAACAACCAGAAATCTCCCTGGAGACAGACAGGGCTCTCCCAAATCGTGGTGATGGAAAGATGGGCAAACAGCATTCCCCAAAGATCTGTGAGTACCTTAGACACAGGAACAGGCCTTTCTGATACAAACTTCTCCATGGTTTTTGGTGGGGGTGATGGCACAGAAAACTGGATTTTCTTCAGGAGAACCACTGCTGTGGGTCACAAGACTGCAATCCTCTTCAAAGCTGCAGATCATACAAGTTAGAAGAAAAAAAAAAAAAAAAACAATCAGGAAACTCTTACAGGGACAAAACACACACATCTTTTTCACAGGGAAAAAAAAAGAAGCTGCAAAACCAAGTGAGGATGATTTCTATAAACAGAATTAAAAATAAATCATGCAGCAGAAGTATTGTGCGAGATTGATGGAGGGTCCCCTGACCCTGTCCCCTCCTGTCCCTCTTCCCCATCCTCCACAGCTCAGAGCCAGAAACATCTTTTATCAGACCTTCTGCAGCTCCAGGAGCTTGAAAGCCACAAAAACTAATAGGAAATACTTCAGTTCACAGGAAATACAGTCAGGAGGCACAAAGGATGAAAGGACTTCATGGTGCTGCGCCCAAAAGACCCTGTACACAACTTTGGAAAAGGCTTTATCCAGGAACAGAAGCCTGTCCACCTTCCAGGACAGCAAAATCTCACAAGTTCCTACCCAAAATTAATTAGGGTTGCATGTACAGCCACAGTGATGCTGCATGTAACACACACAGCAAACAGTTCATGCTTCTAGCAGCTTTTTGCTCCAGAAATTAGTAAATACAAAATAGTAAGTTCACTTCTCCTACCAGTTGTTCACAGAACCTGGCTGTTTCCTGTCAATTAAAGACAAAAAAAATCTGGCTGAAATCTTGGAAAGCATGAGGGGGGTTTTGCCCCCTAATATTTGTTTTCTTCATCACTGTTTTGCAGCAAAGTTCAGCTCTTTCCATTACTGAATTGTGCTGGAAAAGGGTCCCTGGCCTCATCCTCCTTCTGACAGATGCACACAAAACTCATATTTAAGATCTCACAGAGTTGATGGTCTGGTGAGAAAAGTGGGGAAAAAAATCTGGATCACAGTATCAGTGACCTTTAGTATTTGATCTTGCAAGTTGACATGGGCCACTAACCACTGCTGCCTCAGGCACACCAGTGCCCTTCCTGCATGCTGGTT